>CP125846.1:52474538-52625440 GCA_030408175.1 Trifolium repens
TTCTTTTTTAATATTATTTATATGTTTATTTTGTAATATTATTTGAGTAATTTGGTTTAAAATTCTACCATAAAAATTGAGATAATTTTTGGATTAGGTTTAAGGATGTTATAAAATAGAGCGAGATGAAAAATATTATTACGTTTTCCGTTCTACATTGTTGATAGATATATTTTTCTTTCATTTTCATCCACGGGACTATATAGTGACCCTTTAAATATAGAATAATTATAAACTTTGTTCTCAAATTAAAATTTAATTAGTCTAGGTACATTTTTAATAGTGGGGTCGAAAGTGTTCCATATTTCTCATTCTACACCCGTGAGAGTTCTATCTCTCTCTCTCTCTCTCTCTCTCTCTCTCTCTCTCACTATTTCTACATCTCTCCTACATGATAATTTTAATTTTTTAATAATATTTATTTGCTTATGTTATTTTTTTTTTCTTTTGCATGTTGTCAATATCATTTTTCATTTTATATTATTTTGAATGTTGCATATATGTTTATTTTAAAGATGTTACAGGGGCATAGTGAGGTGGGAAATACTCCCTCATTCCCCGTTCAACAACACTATGAGATTCTCTCTTCCTCCCTCTTTCACATCTCTACAGGGAATCCGTCAACACAAAAATAATTATAAATTTTATATTATTTTTCAAATGAGTATTAACATATTTTGACCATGTTTCCATTCTCAAACTTTTTTTATCATTGTTCACAAAGAAGCAATTTTCACGTGTGAGCGTAAAATGGAAAAATCTATATATGAATCTCTACTCACATTGATAAATTAGCATCCCGAAAAATATTTGAACGAATGTTTATGGAAAGTTTAAAATTGGAGTTATAAAAAAATCCATTGATTATAAAAAAATTAAAATTATATTAATTTATTTTTGTTTTCAATTGCCATAGATTTTTTCAGTTGGATGTAATATAGTAAAAGTCTGATAAACACAAAATATAAAAAAAAAAACTCCCGTAGTCGGAATTTAAATTTTAATTAGTCAATGTATATTTTTAATAGTAGAATGAGAAGTGTTTCCCGTTTCCCATTGTTTATTTCTATCTCTTTCTCATCTCCGTTACACGACTCTATAGGGGTTTCATCAACAACAAATAGTTGTTAATCCTATATTATTTTTATAATGAATATCAATAAAATTCTCGTGCTCATTAATTTATCACTATCTTCTACATACACTTTTCTTCATGGTGAATCAATTTTCATCGTGCTAAATAAAATTTTCAATAAAGGATCCTCGTGATAAAATATGCAATATGAAAATATGGATATGCCCCGCATTCAGAATTCAAATTTTAATTAGTCAATGTGTATTTTTAATAGTCGGGTGGGAAGTGTTCCCCGTGTTCCATTCTACACAACTGAGAGATCCTCTCTCTCTCTCTCTCTCTCTCTCTCTCTCTCTATTTCTATCTCTATATCGCCTCTAATACGAATCTATAGCGCCCAATCAACAATTTTTTTTTGTTAATTCTATATTTTTTTAATAAATATCAATAAAATTCACGTGCTTAGTTCTCACTATCATATACATTCACTTTTCATCATTAGGATCATGTTTCATCGTGCTAGATAAAATTTTGAATAAGTAATCTCCATGATAAAATATAAAAATATGGATAACACCTACCGTCGAAATTCAAATTTTAATTCGTCAATGTGTATTTTTAAAAGTGCGGGATATAAGTTCTTCCCGTTTCTATTTCTCCAACACTAATAGATTTCTCTCTCTCTCTCTCTCTCACTCACTCACTCACTCTCTCTCTCTCTCTCTCTCTATATATATATATATATATATATATATTATTTTTTTAATGAATATTAATATACTTCTCATGCTCAGTTTTCATTATCATATACATAAACTTTTCTTCATGAGAATAACTTTCATCGTGCTAGATAAAATTTTGAATAAGTAATTTCCATGATAAAATATAAAAATATGGACCCACAATTGGAATTCAAATTTTCATTATTCAATGTGTTTTTTTTAATAGTGGAGTGCAGAATGCTCCCCGTTTTACTCTAGCCGTTCCATGAACAAAAAATAGTTGTTAATTATTTATTATTTTTTAATGAATATCAATAAAATTCTCGTATTTAGTTCTCACTATTATCTACGAACGCTTTTGATTATAAAGATCACTTTTCGTCGTGCTAAATAAAATTTAGAGATATTTAGTCAATGTATAATTTTAATAGTGTGGTGTGAAGTGCTCTCTATTTCCTATTCTACATTATTTTAGAGATTCTCTTTATATCTCTCTCACACACACACTCTCTCTCTCTCTCTCTTTATATATATATAATCTCCGTTGCATGACTCAAATGTGTGCAATCTAATTATATAAGGATATGAAATTTGATTTATTCTTTGATCAATTTACACTAAAATTATCGTACTCAGTTCTCACTATCATCATGATCATTTTTCATTGTGCTAGATACAACTTTAAATGAGTGATCCCATAAAAAAAATGAAATATGATTTAAATTTATTTTAAAACAAATCAATATAGAAATATAACATATAATTGAATGATTGTATAATAGATACACATGCCCAACCAAATTTTAGTCGAAGTGTTCACATAGTTTTTACATAGAAAATATATAATATTTAATGGATTAAATAAAGTTGTCGTCATTAAAAATATAATATATATTAATAATTAAAAGATAATATTTTAATTTCTACAAAAAAAATTTATTAGAAAAGGTTTAATTGAATTTCACCTATGTAATAATATTAAAATATAATATTAGAATTTCTAAAATAAAAAAAATACCAATCCCCGCAGAAATAAAGATTTCTACATAAAATAGATATAATATCGAAGATTCTACAAAAAAAATTTAGAGTTTTTACAATAAATATTAGAGAATCTCTAATTGAATGACAAAAAATAATAAAAACTTGATAAAAAAAAGATACAAAAAAAGAGAGAAGATTGAGTCAAAAAACAAAAAAAGAGAGAGCTCTAGTTTAGTTGTATATATCCAACCACTTTTTTTCAAACAATATGGTTGTTTTTTTTTAAAAAAAAAGGATAGTAGCTTTCCATAATATTAAAATATTATGAAAATTAAATTATTGTTGTCAATGAGATTCGAACCACAGACCTCGTGATAAAAGCTCCGCATAAGTAGAATCTTTATAATAATGCCACATAAGATTTTTTTCTTGAGAATTCACGAGAGAGCTCCGTGAGAATCTCGTAATGTATATAATAGAGATAAGTTTTAAATTAAGTTAATTCTATTTTAAATACCACATGGACATAAAAAATAAAAATAAAAATCATAGAACAATCCAAGTCACCTTGGCATGTCATCAGATTCCAATAACAAGGTAAAATGCTATTTCAAGTAGCTTATGTCTTATAGCTTATCATCTTTCTTTCAATTTTACCCCTATTAGTTTACTTAAAAAAAATTAAATATTAATTAAACATATCTTTTTTTTTTAGGAAATTTATTTTTTTTGTCATTTAATACTTATAAGCTGGTTCATCCACTAATTTTATCAAACGCTATAAATTCAATCCGCTAACTTATTTGCTATAAACTAAAAAGTAGCTTATAAGCTAACTACTATGAGCTCATCCGCTATAGCCTATATACTAATTTATCAGATATCCACTATTTTTTTTTTTTACCAATCAGAACTAATGACTTTCACGTTAATTTATTACTAGACCTCTCACATTCTCTCCCGTGATATCACTCTTTCAATGATAGTCATACCTATTTTTATTAAAAAGTTTGCCATTTAGGGTGTGTTTGGTAACATAAATAAGCTAGCTTATAGCTTATTGTATTAGCTTATAAGCTTGTTTCATAAAATTGGAGGTGTTTGGTAACAAACTTTTTTTACTAGCTTATAGCTTTTCTCCAGATGCTATTTCAAGTAGCGTTTGAGCTTATAGCTTATAGTTTTTTACCTTTTATTCCAATTTTACCCTTATTATTTTATTTTTTAATAAAAAAACTACTCATTCAAAAAAATAACTACCCACTCACATAATACTTTAATGTCATTTTATAATTATAACAGCTAAATTTACCAAACACTTTAATTTTATTCCCTGGCTTTTCAGCTATCAGCTAAAAGCTAACTTATCAGCTATAAGCTAGCTTTTCAGCTATCAGCTAGCTTATAGCTTAATTTTACCAAACACAGTCTTAATCAAAAACACCTGCCATTGATTTACCGAAAAAATAGGACCACTATGTTAATTAACATGTTCCTAATTAACAACTCTTAATATTTTGCATAAAAAATCATAATACTTTTATGCCAATCAAAAGTGGTGCAAGTGCAATGGTATGCATCAGAACAAACAAAACATAAAAACGCTGCTGAGATTCAATGAGACTCCACTTTCAATGACTTTCAATTTAACAAAACTAGGAACACTCACTGAACCGTTATTTTTAAGAACCTGCATATTATATATAAAATTAGAGTGAATTGAATACCTTCAAATAAATACATATAACAATTAAAAAAAAATATGAAGAGGAGAAAAGATATTAAAGTAACTTACACTAATCATTGATTCAAGGAAATAGAAATTGAAAGTCATTATCTTGACTTTAGCTAGCAAGTGCAACCAACTAATCAAGATATCTCAAGATTACTTATGTGGTCTATTTGGGAATTGATTTCTAGATGTTGCACGAGTCATGTGACACAACATATTCCATGATCTCTACGAGAATATTAGTTTCAGGGGGAAATGGATAATTCATACATCGATTCGCATATGATATGCTATATGAAGGGGAATAGAGTTGTCACGGCTAGATAAAAACTGGGATACAAACTTATCAAAGATAACACCATTGTATTGATCAAGGTGATGCAACTTGATATTAGTGACACATTTCCAAAGGTTTTTCCATCTTTTAGACAATTAAAATGCAAAAACCAAAAATTAGTAAGTAGAAAACATCTCTTGTGAATGTTATGATCCTTCCTCTTTGAATCACGTATCGAACTTTGGCAGAAAAACAACATATAAAAAAAATATTGTAGTTTATCAAGTTGACAATAATGAAAATAAAAGCATTTCATAACAAAATCTCAATGGTATATATGGATTGAAGATTGTTGAAAAACTAAAATATGTGCTCAATTTCCTTCTACGCTGGTCTTAGATTTTTTTGCATTATAGTTTATCAAAATGAAGACTAACCTACTATTTATTGTTTCATGATGTGAAGATTGATACCGCTCTATCCCACCAAATTATACAACCCCTAGAAAATAAATCATAGAATAACTAAATGAGAAACAAAATAGGGAAGAACCAGACGATGAGAAGGAGAAGTAAAGAAAGTGGGAGAAGGAAATTGATTAACCGCTTGCTACAGTTTTTTGTTTTGTGGCTTAAGAATTTTTTTAATAAAAACGTAGATGTAAAAACCGGTGGTAATAGGTAGTTGATTAAGAGGGTAGTTATGCAAGGGTATTTTGAATTTGAATAGTTTATTAGAAAGGTATTTTTGGTATTGTGAAAAGTCCATCTCATAAAAAAAACGAGTCCCCTTTATCTATAATTATAGAATAGATTAACATAAAAATTTATTTAAAATAAAATATTTTAAAATTTGTGTAAAATATTGTTGAAATATAAGTTAAATTATTGTATTCTTTCTTGTAGAACTTATTAAATTATTAAATATTTTTTTGTTAAAGCTATATTGTCCTGTGATATGTTTTAAATAAATTATAATTAATATGTTCTAATTATTCAATTTTTTATTTATAAGATGTTAAAAAGTTAATAAAATTAGTTTATTGATTTATGATAAACATAAGTCTCATGTATAATTTTTTGTAATAAATTATAATTATTAATGACAAATATTTATCTAATTTTTTATGTATCAATGATGAATATTTGGCATGTATTTTTTAATTTAATATCGATGAGAATTAATTCTTCTATTGCTTATAAAAATTATAGTATATGAAAACACATACCGATTGATTTTTTCTTGATATTTAAATTTGCCCATGAGCTTCCAAAATGGGATGAATGTGCTCCGAACAAAGACTGGCCCAACTCTATACCTTCTTGTATCTTGCCCTACATCCAAAAACATACAGGTGCTTTTGTCTCCTCTTAGTGGTTTTTTTGGTGTTTGATTAAAAAAAAGTAGAAAATTTATTTATAATAAAATATTTATAAATTTGTTATAAAATGTTTTTAAAATATAAGTGAAACTATTGTGTAGTTTCACGTAAAATTTATTAAACGAATAAATTTATTTTATTAAAGCTATTGTCTCGTGTATATTGTTATAATAAATTACACGGGTCCATAGACTTTTATTCAATATTTAAGTTTGACACTATATTAATTAAGTATAAACCATTGTCATTATATTAAGGTGTGGTTTTGTCACAATGGTCGGGACCAATACAGTAATCCACGAGATTAGCCCAAAAGGAAGCTACTTATGAAATAATTCCCCCTTGGAAAAAACTTGGCAGGAGGGAGAATGTGCAAAAAAAAAATGTTGTTGTTAATTTTCATTTTCGTATTTTGGATCACCCAGGTTCGCCCTCTGGAAAACGAACACCCCCTAAGTTTGTTTCTCAGAAAGCGAACATTTCATAATTTCGCTTCCTACATGGCGAACTCTAACAGAGCAAGAGTTAAAATTAATGCTTGGAATTTTAGATAAAAAACAACGAGAACAACAAATTAAACTACATTTGATGTTAAATTAAAAACAACAGTAAATACAAAATTAAAGACACTAGAAATCAGATAAATTAACTAGTTCAACTTCGTCCTACTCTCCGGCTTGAACCATGCAAGCCACGATTTCGTCGAATGTCCTCAGACTGATCAAATTAGAACATATAGATTCGACGGATCTAACCAACTTAGTGTCCAGCTCGATGGGTCCCTCTGTCGGACGGACAACACGGGTACCAAGCATATCAGGTGTCAAGACACAATACACGTACTGGAGCCAGTGCTGATCAATCTGCTCCACAATATTCATGATGCTTGCAGCTTTGTGTGGACGACGCGGGACGCTCTGCACATACCCAAACTAACGCAGGACCCTCTCAGGCAGATATCTGACTCTAATCGGTCCACTACTAATCCACCCAGAGTACGGTGCGATATCATCAAAAGGCATGACATCTCGATGATCCTCATAACACCTCCATTAGGGTTGGCAATAAACCAAACCAACTCGAACAAAGTTAGAGACTCGATTTGACAATTGATTCGTTGAATTTGATTCATGAACCAAATAAGCCGAACTTAAGCTAAAAATTAAGTTTGTTAATTAAATTATATATATATATATATATATATATATATATTTGATTTTATACATTTATGTTTATATTATTGACTTTTTTTTTACATATATATAATTAATTTTATACATTTAGATCATTCATAACTTATATAATACTTTAGAGAAAATAAGACAAACATTTAACAATAATAGAATAAAAATAAGTAATATTAAATTCGATAGACAACGGCATGCACAATCATGTGTTCTTACAAAATTGAAAAATAAATAGTCTCACATCGGAATGTATATAAAAAATGGAGAGTAAATAGAAAACAAATTCATGTCGAACTCTTGAGTTGAAAACGAACTGAACTTAATGAGCCGAACCGAACTGCTCGTGAACTCTAAACCCGATCCATCAACAATCGCACAACTAGCTTATTTGTTTGCCCCCATGTCGGATCATAATTGCAAGCTCGGAGCGAATCCTCCTTATTCTCCTTTGCCCTCGCACCACCAATGTTCTCAATATGATTATAGATCCAAGCCTACAAAATAATCAGTAAAGTACAATGTAATTAAAATCGATATAATATCAAAATAAATTAATTCAAATAAAATTAAAACAAATTAAATTAAAACAAACGAAATTCATTCAAACTTAAACGAAATCAAACTAAGCTAAACTAAATTAAATCAAACTAATTTTAGCAGTTTAGTACTTAAAATCAATGTTACCTGCAACAATGTCAGGTAGCCAGCCACATATGGCGAGACTGATATGAGTAACCCACAAAACTAACTAAAATTAAAACAACTAAATTTTTCAAAACTAACAGAGTATGAAAGTGGGAGAGAAAAAGTAGTGGTGCGAAAAAAAATTCAAACAGCACCATCTCATTTATAGAATTTTTGCCCCATTTTCATTGGTCAAGCACTATTTATTGCTTCCCACATGGTCAATCAAGTTTGGCCACGTGGCAACAACTTTTGACTGTATGGGGGTTGAGTTATTTCACTGCCGACAGGTTCACTACGTAGGAAGCGAATGGAGGGACGGAGGAGGCTAGGTTAGCCGAACGCATGGTTGTTCGGTTCAAGTACTTGAGCATGCACTTAAAAATCCCCTATTTGCCAATAGAAATGTTGACCTACTTCCACAGCAGATATGTGTCTCCACCGGACAAAATATAGAAAACCTAAAACAAATTAATATAACTTCATTTTTTATAATCTATGAAATTTTTTTAATTTTTTTACAATTCCAATATTAAAATTTCCATAAATATTCATTCAAACTTTTTTAGAGATATTAATTTATCCATGTAGTTGAAGATCCCCACATTTTCTCATTGGAGTAGAGATTGTTTCTTTGTGGTTCGGTGACAAAAAAAGTTTTAGAGTAGGAACGAGATCAAATTAGATTGATATTCATTAAAAATTAATATAAAATTAACAATTATTTTTTGTTGATGGAGCTCTTATCGAGTCCTATATATATATATATATATATATATATATATATATATATATATATATATATATATATAGAGAGAGAGAGAGAGAGAGAGAGAGAGAGAGAGAGAGAGAGAGAATCCATATGTGGAATTGTTTCTGTCAAAAGAAACTAAATTCGGTATTATCGATCAGCCATTTACCAGAAGTAGTTGGGATTTGTAAATACTTTTGTTAGTGTTTTCAACCTGTGAGGTTGAGTGTATTTTAGGGTTGGCTTCATTTGTTAAAATAAGCCTTTGGACCAGATGTGGTGACTGGTGTGCACACATATGGTACCTGAACTGAATGACCCTAAAAACGCGCTTTCATTATTTGCGTGTGATCTTTTGAAAAAGATTTATTTTGAAACAAACATATCCACGCTAGCTTGCGCGCCAAGGAACGAGCTGAAAGTTTGGAAAAGATTCAGAAAAGATTTAAAAAGGCCGGTTTGTTACTAGAAGATTTAAAACAAACATATCTTTTGTAAAAGATTAAGTTTGTTTCTTGAAGAATACGAAGGCCAGCTTTCAGGATCTCGTTCTATATAAAGGAAGACTGAAGACTTGTTTTACTCACTGAATTTAAAATTATATTTCCTAAGTCTTTAGATATTCAGTCTTTGTCCCTATTGTTTCTTGTTTCCATTGAGACTTGAACTTAGGGTTGTATTTAGCTCTTAAGCTTTTAAGCACATAGCTGTTCCTTTTCTTGGTTCTAGTTTGAAACAAGATTTGGACTTTGAATCACTCAAAGCTTTGAAGCACGAGTTGGTTCTTTAGGTTAGGAGTGCGTCTCCATCATTGAGTTTGTAAAAATCCTTGTGAGGAGCAAGGTCCTTGTGAGGAGCAAGGCAGGTCAAAATCCTTGTGAGGAGCAAGGTCCTTGTGAGGAGCAAGGTAAGATAGCTAGGAAGTGACTAGGGGTAGTCATATCTTGTGAGGAGCAAGGTAGAATTAGCACGGGTAGTGTCTAAGTGATAAGTTGGAAACTGAGATTGTTTAGCTTTGAAGTAGAACTATCATAGTGGATTCATTCCTGGATTGGTATCCCCCAGACGTAAGTGCGTTGCGCTGGGGTTAACAAACTCATTGTGTTCTTTATCTTCTGCACTTTATTTTCCTTATTCATCAAGTTATTGCATGTCTATGATGTTGGCACATTAGACAACACATCGTATACCTAAACCCTAACGTGCTCCACATCACGCTGCACATCTGTGACTTGCTACCGGAATTTCAGCTTTCTAACTAGATCTTCCCCCACAATTTCAAGAATTAAAATCATGATTCAAATTTAATTCCAGCACAGTTTTTTTTTATAACAAGACACAAAACGATATAATGTAATTTTTTTTTTGAATAGCAAAATTATGAGTATATAAATATAAAAAACATGTGCAAGAATTAATTAGATAAAGTACAAGAGATACTTTACTTAGTGACGTGAGATAAATACATGTAGTACTTCACCCAACCAAAAATGAATACAAGATAAACATAGGCACAAATAATATATTCACAAACTTAGACACACTCACATAAATTTATTAAATTAAAAGAAAAATAAAATAGTCACATCAATCAACATCACTTTAATCATTTTCTCTTTAATTTTTAATATCTATTGTGAGTGTGCCTAAGAAAAATTATTTGGATTTGTGCCCATATTAGAATTTTCCAATAAACATATCCTACACAAGCATCTATGAGAAGTCAAACCCAGTAAAACTACCTAATAATATAGTCCATTGGATTTTATCATTCCGAGTGCACCAAAATGCCAATTTTTTTAAAAAAATTTAAAGAATGCTGACATAAATATTTATAGATTATCTATAAATATTTATAGATAATTCACAGTGCTGTTCCTGACATTTCATGGGCCCTAGGCCAAATATAAAGAAAAAAATTTCTTTCATTTAATAAAAAACACTAATACATAATAAGTTTTACAAAATATCAAAAACATTCTTTTTATTCGAAAATTCATAAGAAGTAATTTCTTCGAGCATTTTGAGAAGCAAAATCATTGATAAGCAAAAAATAACCTATTAAGTAGCTGACTTCAGGGACGAATCGAGAATTTGTAAGATCCAAATGGTTGAAATTGGATGCAAAAAATAACCTATTAAGTATTAACAATTTGTAGAAAATAAGTTAAATAATTCTTTAATAAAATTATGAACACAAAAATTAAAACAAGAAAAATCTATTAAAGTATAATTATCAATTTATCATACGAGTATATATTATATAAACAACACCAAAATCTAAATAAGAAAAAACCATAGCATCCATACATACCTTGCAAGAAAGCAAAATTTAGGAAATTAACCACAACTTTCGTTTTGTTTTTTGTTCTACGGAATTCAATTTTAGTAATCCTACCAATTATGCCCTAATTATGTTTTCTACCAATTGGGCCTCAATCACTTTTTATTTAGTACGTAAAAAATCATATTTGGACCTTATTCATAACACTTATTTCTTAGGCCTAATAACATTTTCTTTTTTTAAGCATAATTAATATTGATTTTTTTAATAGTAGATAGGTATAAAAAAAAATTGGGCCCCTTAAAATAATGGGCCTTAGGCCGTGGCACCCATTGCCTTAGCTCAGGGCCGGGCCTGATAATTCATACTCTTGTGACGATTGAACCAATTTATTTTTTACCAACTAAACCAACCTCTTTAGAAGAAAGAAAATCCAAACCAACAAAATTTGTTGAACTTAAAAATATAATAGTTTATTCGAACTTAAAAATGACATCCTCTTAATAGAGGTAATTGTTTTCTATGATAAATGTACGAAATTTTATCATTGTATAGTAGTGAATGGTGATAAATCTTTATAAGGTTTGAGATGTACAAAGTGAATCTCAATTCAAAAGTAAGAGTCACTGGTTGAACTCGCGATCAATTAGTTTGTAGAGGTAAAATTTATTTAGTTTGATTCAAATTGTAAAACACATCAATTTAATTTTATATTTAAATTGAATTTTTTTTATTTCATCACAATAGTTTGGTGGTTGTTACACTCCAAATATTAACTGCACTCATAATGTTGAACTGAGTAGAGATTATCTTATTCTTATTTGATTTGATTAAAAAGAAATAAGGGTACGTCTCTATAAGAATAACTCAATTAGTTAGTAGAAATATTATATTTTATATATATGATTATGGTTCGAACTCTGAATCTCCTATTTATTTATTCCAACAATAAATTTCTACTTATTAAACTATTTGAACAGAAAAAAAAAACTCACTGACAGCCATACATTTAGGAGTCCCCATCTTTTATTTATTAGTGGAAAATAACAAAAACTTGATTTGTAGTTTCACTAGTTTGTCCCTTGGTGAAATGATAATGACCCACTACTCTTTAATGAATGAAGATATATGTATCACATTGCAATCCATCAAGTTAAATCTTGGACCACTGGGTCTACATGTCTGTTTGGTTTCAGCAATTCCACAAATTCCACAATATACAAATATAAATAGAGCAAAACACAAATAAAAAAGGGTTTAGGGCACACATAAATAAGCACGAAAACATAAAAATAAATTAAATTATGTTTTGACACGTCATGTGAGATTTTAGAATTTATAGAGGTTTTCTTAAGAGTAAAATATTGTTTGGACATCTAATGTGAGATTTTAGAATCTACACATTTAGATCTATAAAAAAATTCAGTAAGTTTTGATTTTATAAATATTTTCTATCATAATTTTTAGTCTATTTTTTTAAAATCAACTTATGTGCATCATTCAAAATTTTATTTATTTTTTATACGGTTATATTTAGTACATTATAAAAATCTCTCTTGCAAAAGTTAACTTTTCTAACGGTGGATCAATTAAATATAAATTTTAAATTTTTTACGCTTAAAAATTCATATGTAATTCATCTTTTGTTAAAAATATTTAATTTTTGTGAGAAAGATTCTTAAAAGAAGAGATTAAAAATTGTGATGTAAACTATTTAGGGAATCAAAATTTGTTAATTTTTTTAAAACTAAAAAAAAGTTTAAGATATTTATAAATTAAAAATTTATTGACCCAAAATTAAATCGGATTGTGGTACGTCAATTTGTAAAATGCTAATCTCATTCTCTCCAAAATATCAACTTATAATGATAAAATACTCTGCTGACAAGTGCATAGATAGGAGCAAAATTTCCTACAATTACTGCACCATGCAATAATTCATTTGAACCGATCTATAATAGATGATTGAGATTATTTTAGTATATAAAATTGTGTTAAATCAGAACCGTCTAATTTTAAAATGAATAGCTACAATCTATTACCACGTAAAACTGTGTAAAATTTATATGGCAAGAAATCCAGGTCTGCATGGAGTAAAGGAAAACAAACAAAAAGAAATATTTTTTTTAGCTATGGTAATTAATTGGAACAAAAGTTTTCTTCCCTCAATGTGTGGTTAATTGAAAGATAAATTGCATGAATTGAATGAATTTCCTGACAAGGGCAAAAATGATGAAAATTAGGAACATCATAGTCTTGATTGATTAATATTCAACACCATGGTAAATGATTTTACCTTATATGAATATATGAATCGGTTGATTATAATGATACTTTTAGGAATATTATTTTTAAATGACGATATTAATTGTTGATTATTATTTTGTTAGTTAAAAGAGTTTAACTTATATTACCTCCTTATATCATTCCAATTCTTATGTGACTATATATAATGTCCCTCTTCCAAACCACAAAACAACATATCTTATTTTGTCAAAAAAAATCTTGTCCACTCATGCAAATATATTGTGATATTTTTTGTTTATCATATAGTATTATGATTTGAATGTTACTAGGATTCCAGAAAGCTCCCTAAAAGCATTTTACATATGACATTATCATTTTTTTGTGAAATGAAGTTTTTAGAAAAAGAAAGGCACTAATTAAACAATCATTCAGTTTTTAGGAAAAGGATAAAAGAAACGGTCAAGGTGTGGCCTACAATTATATGAATCTATGCTGGCAAACGTGATTATCATGATTAATATTTTAGTCATTAAAATCTACATAAATATATATATATATATATATATATATATATATTGATTTTTTTTGGTGAATAAATCTACATATATTGATTAAATATAAAAGAAATAGAAACTAAGTTGTTTTTATTATTTTGTCAAAGACTAATTAAAAATTATTTTTACTTTCCTCAAGAATTAAATTTGTTTTTTTTTTCTTTCAGAAATTTAAATGAAATTTAATTCAGAATTTTGTTCTAATATTATTGTCTGTCCGTTGGAAACGAGCATGACTTGAGTAGAATTAATTTGGTCAACGATGAGCAAAGATAAGAGAAACAATCACCAAAATAAATGCTAATGCCTACTTTTTTTTAAGTAAGAACCAGTGTCTATTTTTATTTTTTTTTATAAAATATTCTAGATAGTGTTTTCGGGACAATGACTAAGAAAATAAAAAGAGCATTGTTGTTTAGCAAGAAATTTTTACACAAGAAAAACAATAATTAACACATGGCAAAATCTTAAAGAATGATGTCATTTAATCTTCTCATTTTGTGGAATTCATGGGTGGTGATGAATATAAACAAGAGTGGAGATTTATTCTTGCTATTCTTCTACTTAAATTTCCTTGCAAAAAGCTTTTCCCAAATAAAAATGGTAATATAATCTTTAAAATAGTGTACTCAGTGCCTTTGAATTTTTATTTTTTATTTATAAAACATACTACTTAAAACCTTTACTTTTATTTCTTTAATTATTTCCTAGAAATACTTTTTAGTATGACCTTATTTTTATTTTGAAATGAAGACAAAAATTAAATGAAAAGAAAAAACTAAACGAATCCTCTTAGACAAATAGAGATGTAATCAAAAATCTTATTTTGTTTATGTCAAGAATTCTTTATTTGTGCTCAATTGCTCATCAATTCAAAATATAATTTATGAAGTCACCAAATAGGCTTGATAATAATATCGATGCTTTTATGTTGATGTTGCATGTCATGTTATCATATACTCCATAATCAACATATTAAAATTACTCTCAACTATCAAGTAAGTAATTCTCTATTTGTCAATCTTTCTAGCTCAACCTTTTAAAATTTAAATGGTAATGCTAAACAGTACATCCAATGACCAATGTACTTGTTAAACATATTAAAAATAGAAATAAAACATAAAGTTAATGTTGATAAAAAATACTAACTTTTTACACTTTTAATCTATTACTATATATAAAAAGGATACAAATTTTTGGAATGATTTTTTCATTATTCCTATTTTACCCTTAAAAAATAACTCCCACATAAAAATAGATTTTCAGTTTTTTTAGTAAATAATATTATTTTCTTCTTAATGACTAAGCACAACTTCCACATAAAAGTAGGTTTTCAGTTTTTTTATAGTAAAAAAAATATATTTTTTACTACTTAAAAACTAGCCACAACAAAAAGAATGTTTACGTAGCTATCAATTAACTAAGTCCAATAAAAAAGGAGATTAAGTAGTTATTTATATTTGCACAATAGATAATATCTAACACAAAAAAAAAATACCGATCATACAAACGGGCACGGAAAGTGCCCGTTTGGCGGCTAGTGTATTGATAATTGCACGAGTTTCAAAATAAAATTTTCTTATTTACATATTTAACTAATGCATATTTAAGATTTTTCAAATTTAAATATCTATCATTTGTGTGATCACTGTGATTGAATAAGCTACCACATCCAAACAATGTTTGTTGATTGCTTATTGCTTATGAACACCATCAATAGTTGAAGACTTTGAGTTTTTGACTCATTCCTTTAATTTGGGGTCACTCTCAACCACTGAACACTGTAACAACCCGTTTTTCAAAGGCCAGAAAAGGTACTATATATATTTTTTTTGTACACAATCAGAGTTACGCATAAAAGATTTTAAATGAGCCGGCATTCAAATATACAAAAGAACTCATTACCAAAAGGTGCTTCGACAAGCAAAGTGTATCCCTGAATAATTACAGTCCAAGTCTAAGTAATCAAAACAAGTTAGAAAACTCTATGCTAACCCAAAAGCACGGTGCACAAAACACACCGGCGCATAGTCTAACTACTCTAAGCTTCAACACAAGCTCACTATGGCCTAGAGCTGCCAACACCATCCTCTCGACCTACATCGTCATCTGGGGTGGGATGAGCCCGCAAATGAAAGAAAGGGTCACCACAAAATAAAAGTATATATATATATATAACCGGTGCGAAAGATTGTACACATAACAAATATTTCCACAAACACAAGAGAAAGCTCTTAATCTCAAGAGTAATTCCCACCAACGGGCTTATATAAATAAATCATCAAGCCTAATGCAGACTTCTACAATGGGTGTGACAACCGATCTCTGGTTAGCCACATGCATGATTTAATTCTGGAATTCAACCTCTCTATAGAAGGCGTAGGTCTCTGGTGGGATAACACCTCCTACTATTGGTGGGATAACACCAGGTAGAGTCACACAAGACAATACCAAAACAATCACGGTGGGATAACACCGGGTGAGTCACACAAGACAACCACCAACTCAATAAAATCCAGTAGGATTTGGCGAAGTCGCACAGACAAACGCCTGGTACGAAGGCAAGTCACACAAGACATACACCTAGGCACGCAACTATGAAATGCATGACATATATTCTCTTCGGCATATACGGGATAGTCACACAAGATAAAATCCTCGCGTAGTCCTATCTGACGCACGCATTCATATATGCTCATGCAAACAATCACATAGCCTAAAGCCTATGTACAAAGCATCTCAACATACATACATTTTCTCAATCATATGTAATTTGCACACATTTTTATAAACACGTTCTCATCAACGAGAATACATAAGTACAAACATGCCAAAACACACAGCAATTGCATACACAGCAAAACAAAGCATGTCGTAACCATTTCGAAAGATGGAAATAAAGTGAAGCCCTTACCTCGGCAAGCTTCCGTTTACTAAAACTCGTCCAAACAACACAACGCGCTTCCTAAAACAAGCAGCGTACCATCAATACATTGTTTCCCAACCAACGTATTGAAACTAAACCAAGAACCCCAAAGACTTAAAGGTTCCTAAGGAAGATTCACTCTATCGGACATCATACCAAAAACTACAGTATTGATCAACCCCCATGTGTTATTTGTACTATTTTTAGGACCCAAAACAATAGGCCAAAGTCTTAAATAATTTGAAATGCAAAATGGCCGTTTTCTTGCGTTATAAGCTACGTACTTTCCGAGTACCCGAAAAACTCGTTTCCAATCCCAACCACTTCCATAAATTAATAAAAAGGGATTAGAAGTTAAAAACCAAGTTTTAGAAATCAGAATCCAAAATCTCAACTCCCAGAGCTCGCCCTGGCGTGTTGGTGGCGAGTGAAGGCAGTGAGTACTGGTCTTACTCGCTCTGGAGCTCGCCCTGGCGTGTTGTCATGACCTGTGACACTCGCCCTGGCGAGTAACCACTCGCTCAGCGAGTTTCAACTGTCATGACAGCAAAAGACAGCAACTCACACCACCTTTTTTCACCCAAGCATAGTTTGATTCTATTAGTTCCCAACACTTTTTCAAGGCGCAAAAGCAAACCATTTTCATAAGCAAGCAATTCATTTCCGAAAGCTCGTTGGTTGCTTCGAGTGCAAGTTATTTGATTTTCATTTCCAAAATCAAAACCAAATCCAAGCACAAGTTTTATTACGGGCCTCAACCGTCCGGTAATCATTTTCAAACATGTTTTCAAAGTAAAAAGCAACTCCACATGTCACAAGAGTTTTAAACCACTTTGACCCCAAAAACACTACTCAAAACACTTAGGAATATTTTCATAAACCACAAAATATTTTTCATCGGATTTTCTAAAACAAAACCATACAACGCATTTCCCTTTTGCCCAAAGGTTCAAAGACAACGTTTCTTTTCAAAACCTTACAACTTAACCACATGTTATTGATCAATACATAACCAACTCAAAACCCTAACTTTTCTCATGAGATTTTTCACCAACTCATGGAAAACAAAAACAACAAAGCCTAGCATGCTTCCTAAACTCTCATGAACAACATTCATGGAACAAGAATCAATTCCTAACATTATCATCTCATGAACATAAACCCAAAAATTCCTAAACTTTAAAAGTCTACCAACCTAGGAGATGAGAAGAGAGGGTTACCTTTAGAAAGTGATTCTCTACAATTTTCCTCAAAGCTTCCAAGCTTGAAATGGAGTGAAATGGTGAAGAAAGGAAAATTTGTGAAGGTTAAGGTTAAGAAATGGAGTTCCACGTGAAAGAGAGAAAGAATGGAGATGTTTTGTGATGTTTCTAAGTCCACAAGTCATAAACCTCCTTACTATTACAAAGCTCTTGATAGCCAAACCACCATTGGATCAAAGTCAAAAGTCCAAGCTTAAACCCTAGCCATTGGATCACTTTACTTTATGAGAAAGTCACAAGATTTAATCAACTCATCCATAACAAGTCTCGTACTCAGCTCTCGCGCGACGCGACGAACGTAAACCACAAAAACATAAAACCTACGGAAAGAACGTCTAACGTTTAACATTTCCAAAACTTATCGCCGAATCTTTTTCCGCGACTGTAATTTTCTTCCATACCTTAGAAAATTATTCTCAGAATATATCTTAACTCGTGCAGATATATAAAACTCCCATCCGAAACCTCACTCAAAACAGACGCAGTAAGATTTTCCATCCGCGGGTAAAATCCTACTCGTTTTTCCAAAAACAAGAATAATCCAAAACTCGTTATTCTGAAACCACAAATCACTTCTTATACAAGAAACAGGATCACAAGACAAAAGTCTGTACAATTACAGTGCACGAGCACAAAACAGACTCAATTACAGCAAAACTTAATAAGTTACACGATGTTTCATCACACGAACACATCGAAACCCTAATATTCCTTAAACCAACTATACAATGAAATCTTGGGTCTTACAATACTACCCCCTAAAAGAAGTTTCGTCCTCGAAACTTAGAAGTCGTCAAACAAACTGGGGTATAATTCTTTCATCTTACTCTCGAGCTCCCAGGTGGTATCTCCTGTAGCTTCGTTCCATATTACCTTCACCAAAGGTATCTCTTTCGTTCTCAAACGCTTCATCTTCCTATCCGCAATCTTGATCGGCGGAACCTCAAATGACAAGTTATCCCTCAGCTGGATGTCATCTGGTGTGATCACATGTGATGGATCCGGTGTATACTTCCGCAATTGCGACACATGGAACACGTCATGAATCAAAGATAGTACCGGTGGTAACGCGATCCGGTATGCTACCTTCCCAATCCGTTCTGTGATCTGATAAGGCCCTATAAACTTCGGAGTCAACTTCTTCGCTTTCAAAGCCCTTCCAACGCCAGTCGTTGGTGTAACTCGGAGAAATACGTGATCCCCCTCCTCAAACTCTAAAGGCCTCCGACGCCTATCCGCATAACTTTTCTGGCGATCTTGAGCAACCTTCATCATTGCCCTTATCTTTCGGACCTTGTCCGTCGTCTGTTGTACCATTTCCGGTCCTACTATCAAACTTTCCCCATCTTGGTACCAACACAAAGGAGTCTGACATCTCCTCCCATACAAAGCCTCGTATGGTGCCATTCCAATACTCGCGTGGAAACTGTTGTTGTATGTGAATTCTATCAAAGGTAACACATCATCTCAACTTCCACGATCATCCAATACACAAGCTCTCAACAAATCTTCCAAAGATTGATTTGTTCTCTCGGTCTGCCCATCGGTCTGAGGATGATAGGCGGAACTCAATCTCAATTTCGTCCCCAACGCCTCATGCAAAGTCCTCCAAAAGTGTGAAGTAAACTTTGGGTCTCGATCCGGCACTATACTTGACGGAATCCCAATTAACCTCACAATCTCAGCAATGTAAATATCGGTCAACTTTGCCGCTGTATCCGTAGTCCTTACCGGTAGAAAATGAGCGGATTTAGTCAAACGATCCACTATCACCCAAATGGAATCATGCTTCCTTCTGGTCTTAGGTAACCCAGTGATGAAATCCATAGAAATGATATCCCACTTCCACTCGGGGATATCTAATGACTGCAGCATCCCTGCTGGTCTCTGATGTTCAATCTTCGCCTTCTGACAAGTTAGACACGATGCCACATACTCAGCCACATCCTTTTTCATGCCCGGCCACCATAAATCATGCCTCAGGTCTTGATACATCTTTGTCGCTCCGGGATGTATACTAAGTTTACTCTTGTGTGCCTCCCCTAGAATGATGTTTCTCAAGTCCATAGCTTCGGGTACACACACTCTCCCTTGACACCTCAAGATATTGTCCGATCCCACCTTGAAATCTCGGTTGGTTCCTCGAACAATCAAAGCCCTTTTCTCCATGAGAAACTTGTCATCTTGACAATTTGCAATGTCCTCCAACAAACCGCTTGAGATGGTAATCATACCCAGTCTCATATTCCCTAAAGCAAACTCTACCTCTAGGTGCAAATCACGAAACTCTCTCAACAACTCTTGTTGACTAGCCATTTGTGCCGAACAAACCGACACACTCTTCCTACTCAAGGCATCGGCTACCACATTAGCCTTTCCAGGATGGTATTCTAACGTGAAATCAAAATCTTTCAAAGTTTCCATCCATCTCCTCTGCCTCATATTAAGTTCTTTCTGATCGAACAGATACTTAAGACTTTTATGGTCACTAAACACGACAAAAGTGCAACCATAAAGATGATGTCTCCAAATCTTCAATGCAAAAACCACGGCCGCAAGTTCTAAATCGTGCGTCGGATAATTCTTTTCATGCACTTTCAGCTGCCTCGACGCATAAGCCACTGCTCTCTTGTGTTGCATCAACACACAACCCAACCCTTGATGAGAAGCATCACAAAAAACCTCATACGGTTCCTCCGACTGTGGTAACATCAAAACTGGTGAAGTCGTCAACCGTTCTTTCAACAACTGAAAACTCAACTCACACTTCTCTGTCCAAGCAAAAGGTTGATCTTTTCGCGTAAGTTGTGTCATCGGTGCCACAATCTTAGCAAATCCTTCTATAAACCTCCGGTAATAACCGGCCAAACCAACAAAACTCCTTACATCAGTCACTGTTTGAGGCTGCTTCCATGAAAGTACCGTATCAATCTTGGCTGGATCCACGGCTATGCCTTCTTTTGATATAACATGGCCAAGGAAATTCACCTCTTCCAACCAAAAGTCACACTTTGACGGATTTGCATACAGCTTACATTCCCGCAAAACTTGCAATACTAGATGAAGATGCTCTACATGTTCCTCTTCACTCTTCAAATACACTAGAATGTCATCAATAAACACTACCACAAACTTGTCCAAGAATGAATGGAATATCCGATTCATGTAGGCCATGAAGATCGCAGGTGCATTCGTCACTCCAAACGGCATTACCAAGTACTCATAATGCCCATACCGCGTCCTAGACGCCGTTTTCTGAATATCCTCCTCTCGTACTCTTATCTGGTGATAACCAGATTTCAAGTCAATCTTTGAAAACACTGAGGCTCCCCTCAACTGATCCATCAAATCATCAATCCGTGGCAATGGATATCGGTTCTTGATAGTCACCTTATTAAGCTTCCGATAATCCACACACATACGAGATTTCCCATCCTTCTTCTTAACCAATAAGACCGGTGCTCCCCAAGGCGACACACTAGGCCTTATGAAACCCTTCTCTAACAAGTCCTCAATCTGACCATTTCAACTCTACCAACTCGGCTGGAGCCATCCGATAAGCTGATTCCGAAATCGGACCCGTACCCGGTTGTAAATCAATAAAGAATTCCACCTCTCTACACGGAGGAAAAGCTGGAATCTCCGATGGAAACACATCTTGGAAATCCTGAACCACTCGAATTCCCTCAATTCGGATCTCCGACGTCACTCCTAAACTAGCAAGTGAAACTATCTCCGGTTCCCCATTACACATAACCACAGAAAGCCGATTTGCAGACAAGTACCTTCGCACACCTGGCTCGGGAAAGAAAACCAATTTCCGAGCACAGTCTAGAATCACATAATGATAAGATAACCAATCCATCCCGAGGATGATCTCGAGAGATAAAAGCGGTAGACAAACCAAAATGACCAGAAAATCCCTATTCTGGATTACTACCAAACAATGCAAACATGCAGTATTCACTACCAAATCCTTAGCAGGAGTCAAAACATTCAAATCAAACGGAAGCATAGAAACATTCAAACTCAAACGATTTGCACAAGCCAAAGATATGAATGAGTGGGTTGCCCCCGTGTCAATCAAAGCAGTTAAAGAATTACCTGCGATGTGACAGCTCTCGTGGATGGCATTGCTAGCCTG
This sequence comes from Trifolium repens, assembly GCA_030408175.1. NCBI lineage: Eukaryota > Viridiplantae > Streptophyta > Magnoliopsida > Fabales > Fabaceae > Trifolium > Trifolium repens. The sequence continues at coordinate 52,496,749 of CP125846.1, forward strand.
CCCACTCAGTTCAGTGCCCATACAGTAAGCACGTGCCTTTGCCGCAGGTCTGGCACCCTGTGAGCCTTGTGCCACATTTGCCGACGGCCCAGTCTTCGGGGCTCTGCAATCTCTAGCAAAGTGTCCCGGCTTCTTGCAGTTGAAGCAAGCGCTTCCCCCCTTCGGTTGCGTGCACTCATTTGAAAAATGTCCCGCTTCTCCACAGTTGTAGCAAGTCTCCTTACCACCATCAGATTTTCCCCGGGTTACTTGATTCACCAATCTGCCCGGTCCTTTACTGTGTTGAGGACGGTTATACGGCTTACTCCCTTGCCTCCCACTATTTTGAGTCGAACCACGATCATTGGTACGACTTGGTCCTCCGGCACTAGACCCTCCTTGGCGGTTCACCCGCTTATTCCTCATGTCCTCTACCTCTTGGCACTTCTCTACCAAGACCTGAAACTGTCGGATACCCAATGGCACAACCGAATCCTGCAGTTCGTACCTCAGCCCATCTTGGAAACGACGGCACATATAATCCTCATCTATCCCATCCCTAAAGAAGCGGAAGAAACGGGATAGTGATTCGAACTTCTTGGCATATGTTTCAACATTCATGCCCCCCTGACGCAACCTCAGAAATTCCTCCCCATACCTTTCCCTTGCAGTCTCGGGAAAATACTTGGCTAAAAACCTCCTCTTGAAGTTCTCCCAATTCAATTCCTCATGGCCATTCTCCATGATAATACGGGTGTTCCTCCACCAATACTCAGAACCCCCTAGTAACTGATAGGTAGCTAAGACTACCTTTTCCCCTTCCGGACAATGAATTGCCCCGAATATCCTCTCCACAGATTGGAGCCACAAATCAGCAGTTTCCGGACCTCCCTCCCCATTAAACTTTGGAGGAGTTTGGTGGTTGAAATTTGAAAGAAGTCTAGATCCAACAGCGAGTATTTTCCTTTCGCGCTTCTCCAGATCCCTCTGCGCCTTAGCATGGCTCTGAGCAGTCACAGCCGCTGCCATCGTATGCATGGCATAAGCCATCTGATTTAAATCAGCATTGTCCGTCACAGGTGCTGTAGGTGCCCTTCTTGGAGGCATTCTATCTCTGCACAATACCAATTCTGATTAGATTCCTTATCCAAACATTTCTGAGTCTCAACAGAAAATCTCATCCGACGGTTACTAACTCATAACCCGACACAGAACAACACTAGAACTGACACTACTCTAGCTATGTTCTAACCGACTCTGGACTAACGACTCAAGTATACACTTTCCCCTTGAAGATTTAAAGCCGTGCTCTGATACCAATTGTAACAACCCGTTTTTCAAAGGCCAGAAAAGACACTATATATATATTTTTTTTTTGTACACAATCAGAGTTACGCATAAAAGATTTTAAATGAGCCGGCATTCAAATATACAAAAGAACTCATTACCAAAAGGTGCTTCGACAAGCAAAGTGTATCCCTGAATAATTACAGTCCAAGTCTAAGTAATCAAAACAAGTTAGAAAACTCTATGCTAACCCAAAAGCACGGTGCACAAAACACACCGGCGCATAGTCTAACTACTCTAAGCTTCAACACAAGCTCACTATGGCCTAGAGCTGCCAACACCATCCTCTCGACCTACATCGTCATCTGGGGTGGGATGAGCCCGCAAATGAAAGAAAGGGTCACCACAAAATAAAAGTATATATATATATAACCGGTGCGAAAGATTGTACACATAACAAATATTTCCACAAACACAAGAGAAAGCTCTTAATCTCAAGAGTAATTCCCACCAACGGGCTTATATAAATAAATCACCAAGCCTAATGCAGACTTCTACAATGGGTGTGACAACCGATCTCTGGTTAGCCACATGCATGATTTAATTCCGGAATTCAACCTCTCTATAGAAGGCGTAGGTCTCTGGTGGGATAACACCTCCTACTATTGGTGGGATAACACCAGGTAGAGTCACACAAGACAATACCAAAACAATCACGGTGGGATAACACCGGGTGAGTCACACAAGACAACCACCAACTCAATAAAATCCAGTAGGATTTGGCGAAGTCGCACAGACAAACGCCTGGTACGAAGGCAAGTCACACAAGACATACACCTAGGCACGCAACTATGAAATGCATGGCATATATTTTCTTCGGCATATACGGGATAGTCACACAAGACAAAATCCTCGCGTAGTCCTATCTGACGCACGCATTCATATATGCTCATGCAAACAATCACATTGTTAACACCAAAATTATAATATTTATGGTATTGATAATGTCTTTGTGGTAGAATTTGGAAAAGAATGAAAAACTCATTTCGACTAGCCATGTGAGTATTTCGACAAAGACTTGTCGAAATTAGTCATATTAGTCGAATTAGACTAAGAACATTGTGACATTCGATTACATTGAAGCATTATCAACGTGGCAACAAGCAACATGGAGCAACACATCAAGCAAGCAAGTGGAAGTTATTTTAGAAGTTATTTTCATTTATCTTGTAACTATGCCAAGTGTAGGGCTCTAGTATAGGAAGTTATTTATTGCTTTAACTTAGACCGTAGGATCTAGTGATAGTTTTTCCTACAGGTCTATATATATCTGTTTGTAATAAGAACAAAAGGTTGGATCCTATTTTCTAAAAACTCTAATTCCCACGCCGCGTGTGCAAACGGGTTGAAGAGTGCATAGAGATGGATTTCTTCCACCATTTACCTTTCATGCAATTTAATTTTGCCTTGTTCTTACTTTATTTTCCTTCTTCTCTTGCAATTATGCATTTCTTTTCATCTCCTTTAATTTTCTTTCTTTTCAATACTCACTTGAGTATTTTTTCTATTATGTTGTCATGAGACAACTTGTTATTAAAAGTGTTGGATGCGATTCTAACACTAACAAGAACAATGATTTTGTTCTTAAAGACGCATGAAATACATCGTAAATCCCGAGGCTTTAACGAACCCTTAAAAAAGGATTTTACTAGTTGATCCTGCAAGTAATTTTCAAACTAGCGTTTGTTTACCAAAAATCAGTGTAAACAAATTGGCACGCCCAGTGGGACGTTTCAAGTTTAGGGTTGATCAATGCTTTAGGCGTTTGAAGATTGTGATTTAATCTTCATATGGCTAACAATGATTCTGAAATATGGATATTTTTAGATAAATTTCGAATCAATTTTTGGCCACTAGAAATGGTTTTTGAAACCGTTAATGAAAATGGTTTTTGAGCCATAGAAAAAAGAAAAAAAATATTTGTCGAAGCCATTAAAAGAGGACACCAACTGAATTGGAAAATCTTATTAAAATGGTTTTGAAAAATTTTACAAAGATTGAAACTGAAAAGTTTTAGTTTTGAAAGGTCTCTGATGATTGATATTGTAATTTAATTTGCATGTCAATAGAAGGTGTGTTTCAAGAAGCAAATTATACATTTGTAATTTGATACTTTTGAATTGTTGTCAATGGCACTTAAAGTGTGTTTAATTGACAATTAGTTTATTGGTCGAACATTGGCTTAAAAAAAAGATATGGTTGTCTTCGACTATGACTTTTAAGGATTAAAGTCCAATAATGTTTTGATTTCCTTGGATGGTATCAAATTATTATTTTGATAAAAAAAAAGAAAGAAGAAAATGGCAAGTTATTGTTGATGCTACTATAGCATGTCTACAATGAAATATGACAAGCATGTCACCATGAATTGTTTTAATAACAATGAAGTCATTGGATTGATCATCATGATAGTAATTTTAACATGATATTTCGACCAGGATTAGAATGGTATGGAATTAATTTTTTCAACCAAGTATTTGGTTAAGTCTTGGGCTATTTTTTCGATAAAATTAATATGGAGTCAAAATCATCTTCTCTAAAATTTGGTAAAATTTTCGAAAAGAGGCTTTTAAGTTTTTTCTTTAAATTGGTGACATGATTAAAAATGTTATTCCTCTCACTTCCTTCGAGAAACAACATTTTTGGGGGCCTCTGTTAACACCAAAATTATAATATTTATGGTATTGATAATGTCTTTGTGGTAGAATTTGGAAAAGAATGAAAAACTCATTTCGACTAGCCATGTGAGTATTTCGACAAAGACTTGTCGAAATTAGTCATATTAGTCGAATTAGACTAAGAACATTGTGACATTCGATTACATTGAAGCATTATCAACGTGGCAACAAGCAACATGGAGCAACACATCAAGCAAGCAAGTGGAAGTTATTTTAGAAGTTATTTTCATTTGTCTTGTAACTATGCCAAGTGTAGGGCTCTAGTATAGGAAGTTATTTATTGCTTTAACTTAGACCGTAGGATCTAGTGATAGTTTTTCCTACAGGTCTATATATATCTGTTTGTAATAAGAACAAAAGGTTGGATCCTATTTTCTAAAAACTCTAATTCCCACGCCGCGTGTGCAAACGGGTTGAAGAGTGCATAGAGATGGATTTCTTCCACCATTTACCTTTCATGCAATTTAATTTTGCCTTGTTCTTACTTTATTTTCCTTCTTCTCTTGCAATTATGCATTTCTTTTCATCTCCTTTAATTTTCTTTCTTTTCAATACTCACTTGAGTATTTTTTCTATTATGTTGTCATGAGACAACTTGTTATTAAAAGTGTTGGATGCGATTCTAACACTAACAAGAACAATGATTTTGTTCTTAAAGACGCATGAAATACATCGTAAATCCCGAGGCTTTAACGAACCCTTAAAAAAGGATTTTACTAGTTGATCCTGCAAGTAATTTTCAAACTAGCGTTTGTTTACCAAAAATCAGTGTAAACACACATAGCCTAAAGCCTATGTACAAAGCATCTCAACATACATACATTTTCTCAATCATATGTAATTTGCACACATTTTTATAAACACGTTCTCATCAACGAGAATACATAAGTACAAACATGCCAAAACACACAGCAATTGCATACACAGCAAAACAAAGCATGTCGTAACCATTTCGAAAGACGGAAATAAAGTGGAGCCCTTACCTCGGCAAGCTTCCGTTTACTAAAACTCGTCCAAACAACACAACGCGCTTCCTAAAACAAGCAGCGTACCATCAATACATTGTTTCCCAACCAACGTATTGAAACTAAACCAAGAACCCCAAAGACTTAAAGGTTCCTAAGGAAGATTCACTCTATCGGATATCATACCAAAAACTACAGTATTGATCAACCCTCATGTGTTATTTGTACTATTTTTAGGACCCAAAACAATAGGCCAAAGTCTTAAATAATTTGAAATGCAAAATGGCCGTTTTCTTGCGTTATAAGCTACGTACTTTCCGAGTACCCGAAAAACTCGTTTCCAATCCCAACCACTTCCATAAATTAATAAAAAGGGATTAGAAGTTAAAAACCAAGTTTTAGAAATCAGAATCCAAAATCTCAACTCCCAGAGCTCGCCCTGGCGTGTTGGTGGCGAGTGAAGGCAGTGAGTACTGGTCTTACTCGCTCTGGAGCTCGCCCTGGCGTGTTGTCATGACCTGTGACACTCGCCCTGGCGAGTAACCACTCGCTCAGCGAGTTTCAACTGTCATGACAGCAAAAGACAGCAACTCACACCACCTTTTTCCACCCAAGCATAGTTTGATTCTATTAGTTCCCAACACTTTTTCAAGGCGCAAAAGCAAACCATTTTCATAAGCAAGCAATTCATTTCCGAAAGCTCGTTGGTTGCTTCGAGTGCAAGTTATTTGATTTTCATTTCCAAAATCAAAACCAAATCCAAGCACAAGTTTTATTACGGGCCTCAACCGTCCGGTAATCATTTTCAAACATGTTTTCAAAGTAAAAAGCAACTCCACATGTCACAAGAGTTTTAAACCACTTTGACCCCAAAAACACTACTCAAAACACTTAGGAATATTTTCATAAACCACAAAATATTTTTCATCGGATTTTCTAAAACAAAACCATACAACGCATTTCCCTTTTGCCCAAAGGTTCAAAGACAACGTTTCTTTTCAAAACCTTACAACTTAACCACATGTTATTGATCAATACATAACCAACTCAAAACCCTAACTTTTCTCATGAGATTTTTCACCAACTCATGGAAAACAAAAACAACAAAGCCTAGCATGCTTCCTAAACTCTCATGAACAACATTCATGGAACAAGAATCAATTCCTAACATTATCATCTCATGAACATAAACCCAAAAATTCCTAAACTTTAAAAGTCTACCAACCTAGGAGATGAGAAGAGAGGGTTACCTTTAGAAAGTGATTCTCTACAATTTTCCTCAAAGCTTCCAAGCTTGAAATGGAGTGAAATGGTGAAGAAAGGAAAATTTGTGAAGGTTAAGGTTAAGAAATGGAGTTCCACGTGAAAGAGAGAAAGAATGGAGATGTTTTGTGATGTTTCTAAGTCCACAAGTCATAAACCTCCTTACTATTACAAAGCTCTTGATAGCCAAACCACCATTGGATCAAAGTCAAAAGTCCAAGCTTAAACCCTAGCCATTGGATCACTTTACTTTATGAGAAAGTCACAAGATTTAATCAACTCATCCATAACAAGTCTCGTACTCAGCTCTCGCGCGACGCGACGAACGTAAACCACAAAAACATAAAACCTACGGAAAGAACGTCTAACGTTTAACATTTCCAAAACTTATCGCCGAATCTTTTTCCGCGACTGTAATTTTCTTCCATACCTTAGAAAATTATTCTCAGAATATATCTTAACTCGTGCAGATATATAAAACTCCCATCCGAAACCTCACTCAAAACAGACGCAGTAAGATTTTCCATCCGCGGGTAAAATCCTACTCGTTTTTCCAAAAACAAGAATAATCCAAAACTCGTTATTCTGAAACCACAAATCACTTCTTATACAAGAAACAGGATCACAAGACAAAAGTCTGTACAATTACAGTGCACGAGCACAAAACAGACTCAATTACAGCAAAACTTAATAAGTTACACGATGTTTCATCACACGAACACATCGAAACCCTAATATTCCTTAAACCAACTATACAATGAAATCTTGGGTCTTACAAACACGATGTTTCATAAATGAGCTCATTCATATGAATGATTTTTCTAGCAAGACAAATGCTAAATGGTGGTTTCGGGTACTCTGTAAGCCTTTAAACAGTAAAGTTTTATTAAAAAACTATAAAAATGTGTGAAGTTAACACATTGTAAATTGAAATGTTCAAGTTTTTGAATAAATTATTTCTTTAAATGGAATTCTTAAAGAGTGTACGGGGGCACCATTTAGCAAGACCCTTCTAGCAACTAACAATTATCTATTTAAACCAATCGCTAGTTGATTCAGTGGTGATTGACGCTGAATTTGGTAAGCAGGACCGCAGTTCGATCTCCCATAACTATGATCGGGAGGAGACTGAAACCATTTGATGTCATAACTGACCTCAGAACCAAATTAAACTGGTGGTGAAAAAAAAGTATCTACTTATTCAAATTCTTAATGTCTTTCTTTAGTTTTTTTTTTTATCAATGTTCGGATCTCCGGTCCATCCGTGTTTTAAAAGTAACGTTTGCTCTAATTTTATATGAATTTTTAAAATTTTATTCTTTCAATAAATGTGTATTGTTAAATTGAAGAGGGTAAATATTGTTCTCAAATTACGCCTATTCTCGATTGTCAAATGAGATTATTTTAATATACCCATCCAATTTACAAATAATCTCAAATCTTAATGTCTTTCATCAGTAAGACACAATTAATTTAACAAACTTGGTTGAGTTTAGACTTGCATATACATAAACCAATATTTAAATTATAATCAGGAGAAATATTTATATTTAATGTCCAAAAATACTCAAATGAACTTATAAAAAAACAAGATGACACTCATACTTAAATATAACATTTTCCTACCTCCATCTCTAAATATAAGTTTTTGTTAACTAAACACATGAATTAATAAAGTTGATAATAATCTTATAAAAAATGGAGAAGAAAAAATCTTAAGGTGATTTATAAGATATGCACACACACCCCTTTTAAAACACGTGACATTAAAATCATTATTACCACATAAAAACATTCGGTATATCTATCTAACTACATGCAGTCACCATCACATACAAAAATAAAAATAACTCATTACTTCCACTTTTGATAAAAAAAATAAAAATAAAAATGTGTGACATTCATGTATGTAATAGAGTAAAGACACATGAATATATGAAAGCATATCTCCAGCAAGAATAACGTGGGAAGACAATACTTAAAAAGTAAACTGTATATGATATTGATATACTTTGCTTTGCTTCTTAAATCACATGCTTTCATATTCATAATTAATGTTTTAGAATCTTTGCAACTTGAAACCTTTTTATACCTGCAAGTTTAGCTTTGAGGTAATCTCAGATACTCTCTTAAATATATATATCCTTTTTTTGGTTACAATTTATTATTATTATTATATTTTCTTATAGTAAGAATTTAATACACATGTGGGTCTTCACTTCCCTAACTCACCTAATTATTTATATTGTTTCAGATTTTGTCTTCACTTTGTAATATCTTACCTTGATTAGTTTATATATGACTTATCATAATATTTTATAAGTTTATATTTAAATAATGAAATAAAAAATCTTGATTCTTGCTCATGGTTTATTTTTTATATATATTCAAGTATGTCGGTATCTAAATTTTCAAATCCAATTTTTCATTCTGTGTTTTTTGTTTTTGTTATTTGATTTAATACTTTTTTAAGAGAGTTTTCTATTTTCTACAAAAAGTTTAAAAAAAAATGATGTGTTATCTTTGTTTGTGTCTTTGTCCTGATGTTGAAAAGGTTGCTGTTTAAGACAGGTTTTGAGTTCTGATGTTGGTTTAAGCTAGAAGAATTTTTTTGGCTGCAAAAATTGCAGATTTTTAGAGATTTTTCTGAAAAATGAAGGTGTTTGGGATAAAGGGTTTTTTCATCTTGGTTTTCTGTTTGTGGATTCCAAATGAAGTTATGGCAATCATTGGAAACTCTAGTGTTTCTTCTAGACTTAGTGTTTTGAAAATTGGAGCATTGTTTACTGTTGATTCTGTGATTGGAAGATCAGCAAAAAGAGGAATCATGGCTGCAATTGAAGATGTTAATGCTAATAAAAGCATTCTTCCTGGTGTTAAACTTGATGTTATTTTACATGATACAAATTGCAGTGGATTTCTTGGAACAGTTGAAGGTATTTGCCAAAAACTTTCATTTCAGTACCTCTACTAGCAGCTTCTTAATGTTCAATTTCAAACTTTTTTTTGTGTGTTAACTCTCTGGTTCCCAGGGGAAAGGGTCCCGGTAATCCAGAGTTCGGCCGCGAGGTATTCTAAGTTCGGCCAAGAATTGTTCCTATGAGGAGAACTCATTAACTACTTGAGCTCAATGCCTTGGTTATTCAATTCCATTTTTAGTTTTGGTGGAATATACACACATACATGTGTATATACATTATATATGTATATTTTCAATGTTTGATGTTTTTATTTACCAAGAGCAAGTTATATACTTCCTTATTCTTTTGATTTTTGATTCCTAGAGTTTCATTACTTAGAGTTCAGGCATTGCTGGTAATTTTTTTTTGTCTTAACCCTCCGGATCGCAGGGAAAATAACCCTGGTAATCCAAGTTCGGGCGGGAGGTAGGTAAAATCTAGCTAGGATTGTTTCAGTGAGGGTTCAAATTCGAATACTCCTGATTGGTTCGACCTTGACTGAAGCAGTGAAGCTCTTTAACCACTATTCATTTCTAGTTTAAGACTATTAAGTATATTTAGAGGAGATGTTGAGTATGGCTTAGGAGTACGTAGTATCTTTTTTGGTATTAACCCTCTGGTTCTCAAGGGAAGGGCCTCCGGTAATCCAGAGTTCGGCCGCAAGCTTGACAAAGAATTGTTCCCGGCAAGAATCTGGGCCGTAGTATTTATATACAAGTTGTACACAGTAAATCCTAATTTTGCATTAACAATAGAAAGGAATTGCAGCTGCTCCGCAATCGGAGAGTATGCACAATTGGATGAACTTCATTACCAAACATTGTCTGTTATTTGTCTGCGTTTATCGTTTCTAACAGTATAATTTACTGTATTATTTTACTCATGAAAAAGAAGTGAACAAGCTTCATTAATTTTTTTGATGATGTAGCTTTGCAGTTGATGGAGAATGAAGTGGTTGCTGCAATTGGTCCACAATCCTCAGGAATAGCACATATCATCTCTCATGTAGCTAATGAACTCCATATACCTCTTCTTTCATTTGGGGCAACAGATCCAACTCTATCTTCTCTGCAGTTTCCGTATTTCGTCCGAACAACGCACAGTGACTATTTTCAGATGTATGCTATTGCAGACCTTGTTGATTTTTATAGATGGAGGCAAGTAATTGCCATTTTTGTAGACGATGATAATGGAAGAAACGGTGTTTCAGTACTCGGAGATGCACTAGCTAAGAAACGCGGAAAGATATCTTACAAGGCTGCATTATCTCCTTTAGCCACCAAGAGTGATATCAGTGACATGTTAAATAGTGTTAACTTAATGGAATCAAGAGTCTTTGTTCTCCATGTTAATCCTGATAATGGTTTGGCTATTTTTTCTATTGCGAAGAATCTCGGAATGATGACTAGTGGTTATGTGTGGATTGCAACAGATTGGCTTCCTTCAAAGTTGGATTCGATAGAGCCAGTTGATGCTAACACATTAAATCTTCTTCAAGGTGTTATAGCTTTGAGGCATCACACTCCTGATACCAATCTCAAAAAGAGTTTTTTCTCGAGGTTGAAGAACATAAACGGAACGGAAAGTTCGAGCTTCAACTCTTATGCTTTATATGCATATGATTCTGTTTGGTTAGCAGCTTATGCTCTTGATACTTTTCTCAAAGAAGGTGGAAACATATCTTTCTCATCTGATCCTAAGTTAATTGACACAAAAGGAAGCATGTTGCATTTGTCTTCGCTTCGTGTCTTCGATGGTGGCCCGTTGTTTCTCCCTACGCTTTTGAAAATGAATTTCACTGGTTTGAGTGGTCAGATTCAGTTCGATAACGGAAAGAATCTAATTCAACCATCATATGATATCCTTAACATCGGAGATTCTGGTTCCCGAAGAGTCGGTTATTGGACTAATTACTCCGGTTTATCAGTTTTAGCTCCTGAAATTTTATACAAGAAACCACCTAACACTTCAACAAGCAATCAAAAACTGTTTAGTGTTTTGTGGCCTGGAGAAACTGTAGCTACACCAAAAGGATGGGTTTTTCCCAACAATGGAAGGCCTTTGAGAATAGCAGTACCTCATAGGATAAGCTATTTGGATTTTGTTTCTAAGGACAAGAACCCACCTGGAGTTCGAGGCTATTGTATTGATGTCTTTGAAGCAGCCATAAACTTGTTGCCTTATCCTGTTCCGCGAAAATATATATTATATGGAGATGGTAATAGAAATCCCAGCTACAGCGAGCTTGTCAATCAGGTTGCACTTAATGTAAGTTTCTTAACCTCATTTAGTGATCCAATGATCATGTGGCCTAACATGGACTTTAACAAGCAATAACATAAATTGTTCGGGAGAACCTGAGTTCGAACCCTAGTTAGAACAATCCTTGACTAGACTTAATTACCTCCCGACCAAACTTCAGATTACCAGGGCTCCCTTGTCCTGGGAAACGGAAGGCTAATACAAAAATGAAGCGATGATATGAATTTGTGGTTTAGAGATAAACAGATATATTTGACAGCAAAATAAGGAGTCAATTAAACATGTATATCTATCTAGAATTAAATTTTTTGTTTCAAGGGTTTAAGGTGTCTTCAAATTTTTAGTAGTTGTGTTGATTAAATTTTTTCGTTCTTCAGAACTTCGATGCAGCTGTTGGAGATGTTACTATTGTCCCAAACCGAACAAGGCTTTTGGATTTCACTCAACCTTTCATGGAATCAGGGCTGGTAGTTGTTGTTCCTGTTAAGGAAATCAAATCAAGCCCTTGGGCTTTTCTCAAGCCATTCACTGCTCAAATGTGGTGTGTTACCGGTGCCTTTTTCCTTTTTGTCGGAGCCGTTGTATGGATTCTTGAGCACAGACACAATCCTGAGTTCCGAGGTCCGCCTAAGAAGCAACTTATGACAATCTTTTGGTTAGTTTTTTTAACCATTTCAAAAGCCTTTTTTAGTTTAATCTTTTAGCTTAATCTTTTCTAAGATTAGCTTAATCTTTTGCAGGTTTACTTTCTCAACAATGTTTTTCTCACACAGTATGTGCTCTACAGATTCTCATTCATATACTTTCAAATTTTGTTACATGGTATAAATTTCTGTCTTTCTTTGTTGCTATGATTTTCCACAGGAGAGAACACTGTGAGCGGTCTTGGACGATTCGTGCTAATCATATGGCTTTTCGTAGTATTAATTATCAATTCAAGCTACACTGCAAGTTTAACATCGATCCTCACAGTGCAGCAACTATCTTCACAAATCGAAGGAATTGATAGCTTGATATCAGGTACTCAACCGATTGGAATTCAAGACGGTTCATTTGCAAGGAGGTATCTGATAGATGAACTCAATATACAACCGTCGAGGATAGTTTCATTGAAAGATCCAAAGGCGTATATCGATGCCCTTACGCGTGGACCTAAAGGAGGAGGAGTTGTGGCTATTGTTGATGAACTTCCTTATATTGAAATCTTTATGTCTAGTACCAACTGCAAGTTCAGAACTGTTGGAAATGAGTTCACTAAAAGTGGTTGGGGATTTGTAAGTATCTTTATTTGCACCTCGATGGTTTCGATTGCTAAACTTTATCCATATACCAGAATTGTGCTACAATTTTGATTACAGATAGGCTTGTAAATTCATTGATAGCTGAGTTTGGGACATGTTTGGATTGACTTATTTGAGCTTATCTACTGACATAAACACTTTCTGAGACTTTTTAGGAGAACAGCTTACGTCCATAATTTGTTTTTAGCTTATTTTCATAAGTTATTTAGGATAGTTTATGAAATCTGCTTATAGTTTGTATGGAAACAGTTTGACTTTATGTTATCTTTTGTTATAGAGACAGCTTATACAAAAACAGTTATATGATAAGCGCTTATGCCATAAGCGTTTAAGTATGTTGATTATCGAAACAATGATTTTCATATAACACTTCCTTCTAATGTTTTTCTAAAGAAAGGGATTTATGAGCTAAGTTTATGCATATGATCACAGGGATTCCAGAGAGACTCGCCTCTTGCTGTCGATATGTCAACTGCGATACTTCAACTCTCAGAAAATGGTGACCTGCAAAAGATCCATGACAAATGGCTTTCAAAACAAAATTGTGCTGCAAAAGTTGACGACGTTGATTCAAATGAACTATCTCTTAAAAGCTTCTGGGGTCTGTTTCTTATATGTGGCATTGCATGTCTCATTGCTATGATTGTATTCTTCATTAGAGTGTTCTGTCAATACATGAAATTCATCCCAGAGAGTGAGGATGAAGTTGACCAGGAAAATCTGTCACATAGGCCTAGAAGAAGTTTTCGATCATCGAGAAGCTTCAAAGACTTGATTGAATTTGTGGATAAGAGAGAAAGAGAGATCAAGGAGATACTTAGGCAGAAGAGTAAGAAAAGGAGACGTGACGACGATCAATTTAGTTCACCTACCTAAGCAAGTAAATAACTATATGTATGTATATTTTTGTCCTTGTAATTTTTATATTTTGATTATACCATAGTAACAGTATTGACACAAATTTGTCTATGCTGAAATATTTAGATTCCTTCCTTCTTGGATAGGAAATTATGTTTGTAAGATTATTATTATTAACAGTATAGAAAAAAGGCAAGAAAATCTTGGTCTACATTTCAATATACACAAGATTTAGGCAATTGTACCTTCATATATAATAATATATATAAGTTTTGAGTTCAAGTGTTCAACTCTGTGCTGTGAGCTATATGCTAGATTTGACCAATACATATATGGCAAGGGTTCAATTGCAGCATATTGTATGGCTCAGGATACTTAATTGTTAACAATAGTTCTAAACACCATATCCATCACTTATATTTACTAAGAAGCAACTATGCATGGTGTCTAATAAAAAAGCTTGTGTTAAACTTATTGCGCAATAGTAAGAATTTGACATTATAACTTTAAGGAATATAGTTCAATTTCATTTGTTGTAAAATAACTATTAATACTACCTTAATTAATAATAATTTCCCCCTTCCTTAAAATTTTCTTTTTTAAGAAACTAATCCACTCTTAAATATGAAGTTTGGATACATATTTTATAAAGGTCAATCTCCAATTTGGGTATGGATATTGTCACTTTCCAACTTGAGGACATGTGAAGGATGATGTTGATCAACATGAGACGAATGGTCAACGTCTTATATAATTAGAGGGATTCTTCACTGACAAGTGATATTGCCAAAATAATGGTTATATCTTAAACATCACATTTGGTCCCATATTTATTTCACCCATGCATCATCCTGATACCATCTAAAGCACCACTAATTGCTAAGGATTGAAAAAAAAATGAACAAAAGCCTCACAAATCAATTTTATGCCTGGTGGCATTGATTTAGGATTAAGACAAAAATGAAATAATCAATAATGGACTTGTGGAATAGTCTGCCAAGTGAGAAAGAAACCAAAAACCAGCAGCCTATTGATGAATGGACCACAAAGACATAAATGTAAATCAAAATATAGACATTAATCAAAGGGAGCATGTGGGTATATACAAGGTCATCAATCTTGACATTTTCTGGTTAATGAGGATTCTAACTTCTCTGATGATGTTCTGGTTCTCTCAGCTCAATCCAGTCAAAAGAATTACCATATACGTACTGTCTTGGTCCACAGGCCGGGCCGGCTGGTATATGCAGCTCATATAAGTGAGGAGCAACCTTCGTCATACGGGTTAGAGTTTGAAGTTAGAATCACAGAAAAGTCCAAATTCAGAGACAGATAGTTTGTCTTATATCTGATATCTGATGCGTCTAATTTGGCACTAATCAAATAACTATCTTTTCATTCCCTAAACATTACCAATATGTTCTGTTAGCACTCATTGTATATGATTGGAATCAGATTGGCAATTGCAGTTGTGCAATTTTCGGAGAACTGTAACTTTTCTTTTCCTTCGTTTTTAGCCGATTTTCTAAGACCTCACATTTAACATTATTCTTCTTTAGTGCTATCTGCAACATCAATGTTAATAAAGTCTCAAATTCATCTCAGCAAAGCTCACGGACCCACCATGGACAATGGAAACAAGTGCAATTGCTGGAGAACCTATTACTCATTTTCAGTTTGTACATAAAAATATAATGCTGAGTATATTTCTGTATAATGATGTAATAAGACTTAGAATTTCCACGCATAATGAAACACGGACACTAATTCAGCCAACATAAACGAGTGGAATTTATAACACCAAACAAGTAATAATTAGTAACAGACTGTCATGTATATTATTCAAGAACGAACCTGACCATGTTTTATTGGGCAAGTACATTGAAGTGCAGAACAACGGCAAATTATGTCTATTTTGCAAAGCGAAGTAAACAACGAAGACAGTTTAATTACATATAATCTTCGCATAAACCATCCACAACATGGATGAAAAAGTTGAAACAACAAAGATCATGGAATACCAAAGTTGTTCGGAGGCATTTGTGAAAGTAGCACTACTCAAGTTTCACGGGTTGTGCTCTCTTTGGAGGATCCAAATCCAAATAGGTAAATGGCTCAGTTGGTTCCTCGCTGCAATAGTCACAAGCAACACAATGAAACATATGATACAACAAGTAAATGGAAAATTTGTATGGGAAAAACCAAGACAAGGAATGTAATAATGCAAATACAAGTGAAAAACTAAAAATAGAATAGCCAACTTCAGTGTATATGCATCACAAGCAATAGTTTGGTTTAGCATGTAATTGGAAAATTGTACAATCACAGAACCACTGCACATTCCACAAACTCTCCCAATACTAGCTTCTATAAATTCATGGTAAAAATGGCCTGGGACTGGGAGGGGAGAAAATCCACTGTAACATGCATCCAAACACGGGCTAAGATTTTACAAGGACAAACCCTTTACCAAAAAGCCTATCGAGATTTCAACAAATTATGGCACTGTTGATGTATGATATCGCGATAATGATCAGTGATAAGTCTCATTTAGTTTACTGCAGGGGAGAAAATCCACTGTAACATGCATCCAAACTCGGGCTTAGATTTTACAAGGACAAACCCTTTACCAAAAAGCCTATCGAGATTTCAACAAATTATGGCACTGTTAATGTATGATATCGCGATAATGATCAGTGATAAGTCTCATTTAGTTTACTGCTCAACTTTAATCCACAACCAAAACAGTTAGTGGCATAGTTCATAAACAATAATATTCCTAAAAGTAGATAGAATAGCAAGGTAGATAATGATCTCACCCAGGTTTAGAACGCATGCACTGCCAGAAGAGCTTGAAAGGCCCTGGAACAGTCTTGAATGGGTTTCCCTCAAAGCAAGCCTGCACATTATACACCCTTTAGGACTTGAAGATAACAACACCAAGTTTATTTGCAAATTCAAATAAATAGATTTGAAAACATGAAAAAGTACAACAGATCAACAAGCTAAAATGACCATGTAACCAGTCTTGAATGGGTTTCCCCAGAATGACCGGTAATATCTCATGTTCTTCTCCACATACGTGTGTAATAACTTTCTCCAGTAATTCTAGGATTCTTTTTAAGGTGTACTTACTTAACTTCGAATTGACAATAACCGGTAGCAGAGAAACGGTCTTGTCCTCCTTAAGCACTTGTGAGTTGTGACTCATGTTTTGGCTTAAGGTACAAAGAGGGAAAGAGATTCATGTAGGGAAAGAGTAGACAGGGTCTCAATCAGTGCAATTGGGATGTCCTATGATCCCTATATGCCTTAACCTTGCACATTTTCCTTTTAATTTACCATTGCGCGGACAATAAGAATCATGTTTAATTAATGTCTTTACTAGGTTTAAACCCTACAATTAGGGATGGGCATGGTTTGGTTTTGGAGGAAAACTGAACCGAACTGAACCAAATTGTTTTCAAAATTTAGAATAACCGAACTGAACTGTTTGTCTTTAAAACTGAACCGAACCGAACTGTTAAAGTGGTTTGGTTTTATGGTTTTAAACCAAACCATAACTAAATCTGCACTAAAAAAACCAAACCATTAAACTGAACCGAACCGAACTGTTAATCATAAACTGAACTGAACTGTTTCAGTTTGGTTTCAAAACTGTTGGTTATGTTTCAGTTTTTTTTGGTTCGGTTCGGTTCGGTTTAGTTTAGCAGTTCAGTTTGGTTTTTTGGTTTTTTTGCCCACCCCTACAATAACAGTTGACAAAGAACTATAATTATGATGTGCTATTGAATTGTGTGTTCGCATTCTAATTGAATCATTTTTTTTATAAGCAAAGAATTTGTTCTGATTGAATTTGTACAGGTTTAATTGATTTGACCTAGTGCTCTCATTGATTAAGTGAGACATAATCAATTAGGACAGTAATCAGAGTACGTTCGAATCAATTAAACTTAGTAACAGAAACCATAATCAGGGCTGTTATAGTTGATTGCCTAGTGACCTCAAATGAAAAGTTGATTGCCTAGTATGATAATGCCCGAGTTGCTATATGCTTGAATGAAAGTATGACTATGTGTTTGAATATGATGATATACATGCTAATCCTATTTCTAGACTAATTATGAGCATGATTAAATATGTTGTGAAATGGGAATGTCCTGTTGGGGGGTCCGAGGGAGCGTTGGGAGAAACAGCGGGTTAATGCTCCAGGACCACAAGAGAGTGAGACGCCACATATCCACCCAAAAACTTAAGGCATTAAGTATATGAGTCACCTGTCTTATATATCCAACAATTTTCCTATTCATAGTCGATGTGGAACTTAACCACTCACACTTGAAACCCAACACTACAATATTTCTACAAGTTTTGTAATGATCTAATTAATTAGAATGGTGCTCTAACCAATTAAGTGCCACTAACTTGATTAAGGTCCTGTTTGGATTTGTTTGCTTAAGCTTTTTTTGTTGTTGTATTAACCCTCTAGTTCCCAGGGGAAAGGGGGCGGTAATCCAGAGTTCAGCCACGAGGTAAGTAAAGCCTAGCAAAAAATTGTTCCGGGAATCGAACTTGAATTCTCCCGAAAGATCCATCCTAGGGGAGCTCGACTGTTAGTAAGATCTTATGGAAACAACTTATAACATGTTCACAAGTTGTTTTCAACTTAATCCATAATAGCTTATACAAGAACACGTGTATGATAAACGCTTAATAATGCGATTATCCAAACATAGCCGAAGTAGTACAATGTAAAGCTAGGTCCTCGATTCCAATTTTCTTAAGCATCAAACACTAAGAGAAATGCGATACAAAGAGAAATTTCCAGAAAATTAAACCAAAAAAAATAATTATGAAAACCAGAAAATTTCAATTGCAAAGGGATTTGAACCTGAATAACATCTTCAACACGATCATTGCATCGATGAGCTTTGGGTTCAGGATGATTCTCTCCTGTTATTCCCCATGGACTCTCTCTTCGAGGAACTGGCCTTGTCTCGCTCATCTTCTTCTTCTTCTTCTTCCTTCGCAACTCGTTCTCAACTCAACTTCTTTTCTTTGTTTTTGTCCAAAAACTCAGACTACAGTTTCTGTATTTTCTCTATTGGGCCGTAGCTCTATATCACCAAAGTCCATTTATTCTATCAATTATATTATTCATAGTTTCATAACCCTTCACTTGTTTTCTTACCCCTTATATATTTTTAAAATTCTCTTTATTTATTTTTTTACTTTTAAAATATGTTACATTTTTAATTTTATTCGATTATACAAAATAAAATAATTTTCTAAGATTTGAGTTTTATGGATCAAAAAGTTACTTTGCAAAATTTGAACTTTTGAAGTTGAGTTTTAGAGGACGAAAAATGACTTTTGTAACAATTTGAAGTTTAGTTTTAAAATTGCCTCTATAAAATACAACTTCGGGATCAAACTTAATTAACACAAAGTTAAGGGACTAAGTTTCAATTAGACATTAAAATAAATTGGGGAAGACAAAAACCTTGTACTCAATAAGATTCAAATATACTCTTTCATGCTTCATCCTCGCATTATGGTATTTTTTTTTAAAGAAGAAAAGAGATAAAAAAACAAATTTTCTTTTAACCAATGGTAGCCATTGCTATTTTGATATCCATAATACAAAATCTCTCATCCGACTCATCAATAATTTCTTATTCTATCTAGCTCTAACTCCTCTAATTATATGATTTAACAACAACATCGTCAATGTCATGTTAAAGTTACTTTGTTAAGATTAATGGTATTTAGGTAAATTTGAACTCAAGTGAAAGTGTCAAAGAAACACACTTTTTTTCTACTTTTTTTACATCAGATATGTATGTATAAAAATAACATCGATAATTTTACTTATTTCCTTTTTTCCAATTTTTTTTTAATTTACTAAATTCCTTTGTGGATGAATTTCGTGGTCAAAAAGTTGACACATCACATAACAATTAACACATAAACCATACACGTCAGTTTGATGTACAAGTAACCTACCCATAATTTGATATTTAAGGGAAACTTAATTTTACCTCATGTTACGATTCTTACAAAGATAATTTGTCGATCATAGACATTTTTTCTTGCGTGACACATTAAACCACCCACCCTTTTCCAACATTTATGTCATAAATAACAAACACAAAACTAATAATCAATCAAGAAATCTAAGTTACTGAAATTGAGTAGACAAAATGGAATGTATCAACCATTTTCAAAACCTTAAAAAAGGTTAAAACGCATGGAATGAGAAATTAGCCACTGCTTGCATGGTAGTGCATGATCTAATTAAAGCACAATTTTTTTTTATAACAATAGAAGGAACATAAAAGGTTACATCACATTAAAGCTACAACTTAATCATAATCAAAATGATATTACTAACTAGATAGATATATAGTCTTAGAAGGTGAAGATAAGATCTTAATATTAGCTCTTACTCTCTGGTCTTAATTATAAGTTAAAAAGTTAAATGTATTAAGTTCAAATTTTAACTAAATACATTTAACGTTTTACTTATATTTAAAAATAGAGAGACTAGCTTTTACTATTAATTATATAGGGAAGTCAATTCCCGAACCTTAATCCTCTCAGTTCTCGATTGGTCGTTCTGAGAAGGAAATCTTGCAAGGTGCGCTCTTGACTTCTTCGCATCATTTTTTATATAAGCCTAAGTTCATTAAACCTCTTCATTATCCAAAATGCAATGCATACCCTTTTTCCCTTCTTAACTGCACAAGTTAACAAAATTAAGACACATTAAAATATAATTCATTGACTACGCGAATGCATGATTAAACATTAAACAAAGTTTACAGAGATACTATATATATAATCACAGAGTCAATAATTCACACCATTAAATTAATATTTTATACTTGCATCATTCGCTTAAATTAAATGTGGCACAAAATTCAAAAGTGTAATTCGCGGACTACATAAATATATTTCTAATTAATAAAAATAAAAATATATTAGTATAGGATTCATACCTTAATTATGTCCCATTAGATGACTTGATGGTCAAGCAACTTCGCCAGACAAAGAAGCCTTAATCCTCTCAACAGTACAAGCAATAAGATTATTAACAGTAGCAACAGATCCAAGAGAAAGTTTTGCAGTAGGAACAGAATCAACCAATATTTGAAATGCAACTGTTAATAGAGATCCACCATTTCCATTTTCACCACCAACACCTCCATCTGGAAGTATAGCAAATCCAGAAGGAAGAAGTGCTACATAATCTGGATCACCTCCATTTAGTACCACATTCATTGCAACTATGTCTACAGGTGCATAGATCACAAATGAACCTGTTGTGTCTGTGCAACTCTCTTGTAATATCAACATGTTGCTTTGGCTTGAATTTGCACTCTACATGAAAATAATGTTATAGTAATATAATTAGTCAAATTAACACACATCAAAATATCGGAACAAGATTTCATGCTGTCAATTTTTCACGCTGTTTTTAATCAGTACCGTCCGATTTAATATTAATGGTTGAGATTGATTTGTATTGATTTTATTAAGATGCAATATGAACCGGACGATTTAAAATAGATGGTTGGAATCTAAAATTGAGTGTAACTTTGTGATTTGTTAACTGCAGAGTCATCCCAAAATATCAGTGACAGTTAAAATAAAATTGGACGGTGAACGAACTCATTTTAATTTTATGATTTAAAATGTTGTGTTTTAATTGAACCGTCCAATTTTGGTCAAACAATTTTTGATATCATGACTGTGTGAATGCGGAGAATAAAAATATAGTTGTCATAAAAATGTAAAAATAATTAAATAGGGATAAAAGTCAACATACATTCACTCGAAGAAGAGAAACACAATTTCCAGTATCTCTTCCATTAGCAATATGTGCCATTTCTTGAACAACTCCACCATTGGAAAGGATATCCCACTGTTTTCAAGAGGTTGAAAAAGTTAGATGAATCATATATAAATAAATAATTAAATCAACTAGTAAATCAACAAAGAATTAATTTGGAAGCCCTTTGATAATTTTTTTAATTGTAAAAAATAAATAAAAAAATTAAGGAAGATTTAGAATAAACAAAATTGATATAAATTTTAAAAAAATTATGAAATAATTAAAATATTTTTTTACTAGGGATTACACATGATTATATAATAATTTGACAATAATAATTTGTATAAAGTGAGATGACATAAGATAAAAAGGGAACAAAATTTCATGCAAAGTTATTATAAGGTCTTCATTAAAAGGTGGAGTCGGTGTCACACTTTGTTTAGCAAATTGACAAAGATGTTTGTATGCAATTCAAAGCAATTGATATATGAGATCATAGAGAGTAGAAACTAGACGTATGGTAAAATACAAAACCATACAAGATGATGACTTCATATGAACTTAGTATAGAATAAATAAATACATCATACAATATTAAAACAAAGCAATTTTACTTAATCAAGAATAATCTAACAACCTATGATCACACAATAATGTAACCTAAAAACTTAAGATTAGATAATGATTGGTGCATAATTGTTTTCTCATTATAAATAATTATTCTTTGATTACGTACCTCACTTCTTGAGTTTTCATCTCTAAGAAATTCAAAAACTCTTTTAGGTGTAACTGGAAGCCAAAAAGAAGTTGCAGCACTAAGGACAATGCCAGCTGGTCTTCCTGGGTCATCTACACTTTTACGGGTCATTACCCTTACATCATCAGCTCCTGTACCCGAAAGTGTTGTCCACGTGTGAGCTGTTGAAGCACTCACTCCAGCACAAAAGCTTATGCACATTCTTTCAGCTAGTTTTAACATGCTCTTTCTTCCATCTTGGTTTGTTATCACTAAAACATTACAATATCACAAGATTAATTACTTACTTAATCATAAAAAAAAAAAATAACCTAAGGTGAAAAATTAAAATATAACATTTTTTTTTTTTTGAATCGGCTAAATTTTATTAGAAGACAATTCCTCCACAAGAAGTGGAAGAAATTGTCGTGGAATAAAATATAACACATTGATTATATCTTTGTCTATGAAAAGTTAAATTTTGATTTTGGTCATCTCGCACGTTTGATTTTTAAAATATATCGTTATGATTCTGAATTCGAAAGATATCACATCAGAAATAATATATTTTAAAAATTACGGTACGAACATTAAATGATTTTCGAATGAAATTGAATTTTAAAATTTTTGGAATGCAAAAGTGTATGATCAAAATAAAAAAGAAATGGTTTTTTTGTTGATACCGCCGACATCGACTGTGGGAATGTTGGTTGCCATGGCACTAGCAAGTCTTTCACATTGTCGATCTAACGTTGCAATCCAACGTTTTGCACCAAATGCATGTCCAGAGCTAACAAGTTGTTTGTATAGATTATGAACACCTCTATCATCCACTTCTACATGCTCCACCCATATAACCTATAGACAAAAAAAATTTAACTTATAGTTAAACTACAGAACTGGATATACTGCTGTAACTGTTTCATGCAATTACATGCAGTAAAGGATCAGGGCCATATATTTTGGATCAAATGGCTAATATGCAAGCTGACAAATTTTATTTAATTTAATCACGACCATCCATTTTGATCATACGGATATAAACAGTTACTGCGTCACGCACTATGTTAACATAAAGATCACAAAATTAAATTCCTAATGTAAACACACAATGTTAATTTTTTTTGGTAAGGAAGCTAAAAAGAAGAGAAAAAACAAACTAAAAAGAAAGGCTAATCATAATTTTATTCTAATAATAAAAATATTGTAAAAGAAAAAAAACAAATTTTTTTTATACTAACCTTTGAGTAGCCATTGGGCATTTCTTGAATTAAGCAACCAGAAGGCCTTCTTCTACATCTAGCAGAAGGACTAGGGCGCAAATTGTCCAAAGAAACATCCACAACTGCCCAAGTACCATCAGCATGTTGCTTACAATACCTTACAAAATAACTCTCTCTAGTTGGCACTAGTGGTGAAGGTACTTGAAGTTCAGCTGTCATCTGAAAATTTAAAATTAATTTAATTAATTTATTTTCATCTTTAAAAAATTGTATACTAATTAGTTTGACTATTAATTATTATATAATTAATTAATTAATTATTTATGATTATTTATGATATTATTGCATACCACTTGTAATGCACCATTGTAATTCCCTGCCACCCCAGTTGATAGCACTTCCAATGTCATTGCTCTTGAAACAATTCCAGAAAAAACTGTGGACCATTGGTTCTGGTAACAATAAAAAGAAAAATAAAAATAAATGTCAAATACTATAAAATTAAAAATATTGCATAAACTTAAATATTTAGACTCAGATCCTCAGACGAGTGCAACGGTGCAGCAAAAAATTTCCACAGAAACAATTGTTACTAGAAACTATCGTACTTAAAAATGAAATTTGTTGCACCGTTGCATTGTGTGAGAGAATCTGAATCCCTAAAAAGTTATGTAAAATAAGACATTATTTCATTTAATGAGTTAAAGCTTGTGTGTACCACGTCCATGAGGATCTCAACAAGATTAACATGATTCATGATGACAACAGAGGTTTCTCTTGAAGCTTCACATTTAAAACCAGCTGGTTTTGGACCAATTCCTCTAGGAAAAGACCTAACATATTCTTCTTCATTGAGTATTGAACCACCTTCAAGTGTAGTTAACCAAAGTGGATCACCCATTTGTGCCATTCCAATGAGTTCTTCCATAGCAGCAACAGCTAGCTCAATTATCATTGGCTTATCAGCTTCAGTTGGTCCACTTATTGATCTAAGAAGATCTCCGGCTCCATACATATCTCCTCCACCGACTCCTGGTTGTCCTCCGAAACCACCAATGCCGAGGTCTAGAGGACGAGGAGGAACCGATGTAGGGGAGAGTAGTGGGTAACTCACCACCGGCTTCCCAACATACTTCGCAGCAATGGCTGATATCCTATCAATCTAAATATAAAAACCAAAATAAGGTTAATTTTTAATTAATCGACTTAGTAAAAAAGGTTGCACTATGAGAAGATTTTTCTTCAAATAGAGATATACTATTGTCCAAGAATAACAATAGGTCATCTCATGACAAAATTTTAGGTAATTACAAAATTCCAATTAGTCCAATCTATATATCATAACTTCTTGTAAATTACTTCAAGATTTTAAATTGCAATTGATGTCATTTTTCAATTTTTTATATTACGAAAAATTGCGGTCAAATGTTATTGATGCAATTTTAGACAATATAAACTCATGGCGCCACTATTCAAACCAACAATCTCATACTATTTTCCAAACCGATGACGAAATGTATTTCTTGTTCCATTTTTCAATTACAGTTGGTTCAACCAGATTAATCTTGATGTAGTTTAATTTAATACCTCTTCTCTAAGGCGAGCATTTTCGAGCCTTAAGTGATGTTCATCAAACGACATTTCTCCAATAGCAGTTGGTCCACCACAATTAGGACAAGAAGCATTGCTAAGCGCTTCTCTAAACCTCATGTTATCAGCACGAAGTTTCTCATTTTCAGTTCTTAGTTGAGTATTCTCATGCCTCTCCTGTTGAGTCTACAAAGAAAAAAAATACATTATTCGTCTCATGATTTTTCTCCATTTTTCAACTAAAAAAACTTGTCCTCCAAATTAGTTAAATCATTACCTTCATTTGAGTACGTTTGTTTTGAAACCAAAATTTCACTTGCAATGGCTCTAACCCTAACTCTCTGCTTAGTTCCTTCCTTTGCTTATCATCAGGGTGTGGACATTCCTTAAAAAAACTAAACAAACAAAAAAAAACATTAATTTAACAAAACCCAAAAAAGAAAAATAATTAAAAATTTAACAACTTTTTTTAAAGTTAGTTCTTTTTTATTTAGTTATTAATTTCTTACGCTTCCATTTCTTGGATCTGATGTTGTGTATGACGGTGATAACGTTTCTTCTTAGCGCGAGGTTGATCTTGATCATCACCTGAATTAGCAGCTTCTTGATTTTCGCTGTTACCAGATTTTGTAGCACTATCGAATAATTCATCTTCACGGATTCTAGGAACATCGCTTTCGGAAGTATTGTTGTTGTTGTTGTTATTTGTTGTCATGTCAAATGGTAGAAGTTGATGATGATGATGATGATGTTGTCCAGCTTCCATTAGATTTGGCTGGAACATTTTCTACAGATCTTTAAGATTCCAAATGCTTATTGTTTTCAATCTAACAAAAATATAACACATACATAACATATAGTATATAGTACACACATAGTGTCACATAGTACATAGTAGTACATTCAACAACAAAAAAACAGAATTAAAACAATTTTTCTTTATTTAATTTAATTTTTTTGTTTTTGTGAATAATTTGAGAAATTTTTATGAGAAAGAAAAACATGTGGATTTGACTAAGGTTTTGATGTTTTTGAGGAAAAAGAATAACGCGGTTTCCGAATAACGAGAAGGATAGTAGTAAGTACTTTGGTAAAATACAAAGAGAGTTTTTTTTGTTTGTTTGAGTTGTTTTTTCACTAAAGACTAAATTTTGACTTCAAAAATAAAATGACACCCTTTGAAAGATAAAGTCAAAATAGATCAAACTAAATGAGACACTAGTCAAATTAAATTAACATTAAAGTTAAATTATTAATATTATTATTAATATTATTATTAAATTATGATGTAATTATTCTCCGGATTATCAGGACTCTTTCGCGGAGAATCAGATGAAGAAAAAAATAATAGAGTACTTTTGATAAAAATATGAAAAAAAAATTAAATTATTTTAAAATTTTGAAATAAGTAATCTTCAGATTATCAGAACTCTTTTCATGAGAATTGGACGAGGAAAAAAAATAATGGAGTAATATTGCTAAAAATGTGAAGAAAAAAAAATCAAAGAAAGGGGAATGAGTGATTCACCTGGCCAAGAGAGAGAGATGAAGAAAATCCAAAGACACCAACGTTGTTGTTGTTGTTTCTTCCTATTATTGAAGGCATGTTACTAGCCGGAATCATTAAACTAGCTTGCATATTTTAACAATCCAAAATTGCATGTACAAAAAAAGTTCTCTTTTTTTTCTTCTTCTACTTCTCTCTTTTCTTAGATCCTTTGAAGGATTTTCAAAGGATGAATGAATTCTTTCTTAGATTCTCTTGTCAGCTTTAGCGGTGTCTCAATGAGTCTAATGTGTCACTTCAAAAAAGAAACAAAAACATCAACAACATGAGTTAAAAAAAAAAACAAAGAAACCAAAACGTGACCTCAAAAAAGTAGGATTATCAAAGTACAATTTTTTTTCTTTGTTCTTAACAAAATTCCTATAAACAAATGCTCTTTAGATGACATAATTAAAATGCAGATAATTTTTTTTGTAAATTTTATAATTATATTTTAAATTAAATCAACACAAGCAGAATCGTTGTATATGAGTTTGAGTACCCCTCAGGAAAAAAAAATATAAGTAGAAATTAATATAAAATTTTAATAAAAAGAATATATGTATGACATTTTAGCAACCCTAACTATATGGAAGGAGACATAATTTTTTTTTGAAAGAAAACAAATAATATATCACTGATTTCTTTTTGTAAAAGAAATGATCTTAGAGTGGTGTGTGTGAATATTAGATGTGAAATGAAGTTATGATAACAAAGACTTTTTTTCCACTTACCAAGAGGAAGGGTAGTTGCAAAGAGATAAAACCTAGAAGAAGAAAAAAAAATGTAGATCTACTATGGTAGTCAAAAACTAGTAAAAAGAAGGAACACTTTTTGAAAGATAGATATGAATAAGAAAGGTTTTTTAGAGGAAATTATGGAAAGTTGGGTGTGTGGTAATTAATTAAGGGAAGCTTGATGAGTGTTTTAGATGGTCTAGCTTAAAAAAGGTATAGGTAGTTTAAAGTGAGGAAGAAGAAGAAAAGAAAAAGAAAAGAAGATGAAGGAGGAGATGATGAAGAAGGTGAGAGGACAAAGGAATTGAAGGAGGAGAAAAGAGTTAACGGATGGAGAGAAAAATGTGGCAGTGATGAGAGTTATTGCTGAGTGTATTGAGATGGTGCAATTGCATTTAATGGTGGGCGTAAGAGGTGTAGTAATTGTTAGTCGTGTATGAGAGAGACTTTATGAGAGAGAGAGAGAGAGAGAGAGAGAGAGAGAGAGAGAGAGAGATTTTGGTTTGTGTAGTAACTTTTGGCTTTGGAGAGAGTAGATGGTGCAAAAGATGACGGCTACCAAACTCGTTAATTTTTACTCTACTCTACTTAATTTACTTATTCATGTAGTACTCTACCATAATAGGATCCCTCTTGTCTCAAATTTAAGCGAAAAATTAAAAAAACATACGCTTTAAATCAGGTATTCTTTATACGTAATTGTAAAGATTAATTTTTAAGTTTTGTAGACTCAAATGAACGTCAAATTTTTTTTTAAAATTTAACGATACTGCATATATGTTCAAGTTGGAGATCAAATTTAGGACATTGATTAAATTAGAAGAGATTCGAGTCATCTTATTTATTGGAACAAAATTGGTTCCGTTAATCTCAAAACTCATGTCAACTATGAACGAGCATAAGAAGCTAAAGTAAAACTCTAGGCAAAAGCAACTTCTGAAGAGTTTTAGAAGTTACAAGCTTCAGACGCTGAAGAGTACCGAGGCCACCATCTTCAAAGTCTAGAACATTTAGAGTTTGTGTCTTCAGATTTTGATGGTTCAGAGACTCTGACCAGAGTTGATAAAGAGGAAAAGATAAAGTATAAATTAAAGGTCAATATCGTGGCAGTTGGAGCAGTTGTCCTTTTGCCAATAATGTGCAGCCATTATCCTCTTGGTCAAAGTCATTGGAGAGGTTATTACCTAGTTTTTAACGGATTCAAACTGCCTTTGCAGAAAGCAAACTACAAGTTCCAACGAGCACATCAAGCTTCTTAAATGGTCATCTTCAACGGAACTATTCCACTTTCCTATAAATAGAAGACCTCGGTTGAAGATTATGATCAAGACTTACAAGGCTCTGTAGCGCTGATATTCTGACAAATTTCAAAGCTATCTAAAATAACTTAGAATTCTTACCAAGTTTGTATCTTAAAATATTAGTGTTAAATCTTGAACCATGTTGTATTTTGTAAACACCGCTAATAATATATCAAATTTTCTTTTTAAACTATCTTAAATTTATTTTCGGTTAGTGGTAGTCTCTTGCATAAAATAATGTGCTTGAGTAAATAAGTCCTAAGCTAGTGTGTTGAGGCAAGTCTTAAGTAAGTGGACTTGACGAAGGAAATTCTAAGTAAGTGAACTTGGCACTTGTAATCTTGTGAAAAAACCAAAGGGTTAAAAAAACTAACATCAATCATATCACTCTTAATTTTAACCAAAGATTATGAGAGTTGATTTTAAATATTAGTGACTATTATAGATATTCGTTATAATTTTTAATAATTTTTAATATTGGTTCACGGTAGACCACTTATAAAGATGATTCACAGAAACACTAGCCTCGTAAACAAATACAAGTTTAACATCTTTAAGTATAAAAAGGATAATAGGAAAATAAATTCACATCATTCGTAGTAGCATAAAATTGTAAAATATTTTAAATAATTGGAGTACACTTTATCTATGAATATGTAATTGATCGAAATTGATATATGTCAGTTACTTCGAATCAAACAGCACATCAACGTAACGAGAAATTAATTAAATAATGTCACAGAAAAATCTATAATATATGAAAGTCGCTTATTTAAATTAAATGGGGAGAAAAACTATACTAATTGGTAGCTCCAAACCAAAAAGGATTAATCCAAAACAACCCCTCGCTCAAGAACGAAGAAGAATGTAAGGACCCAATTTTATTAATTAGAGCTATTAGCTAGTTATGTTTTATTTGTGAATTAATCAATATTGGTTATGTGGTTTTAGCTATTAATAGAAAGAGTAATAAAAGAATAGAGTTATGAGGTGTTGTGAGAGTTGGACTTTAGTTAATGGGCCTAAGTTAAATTAGTAAGTTTATTTTGGGGATTTTACATTAACCTAAGTTGAGAGTGTAAAAGGGTAAGTTAGAGAGAGGAAATCATTTTTATGAGATTTGAGTGGAGGTAGAGATAGAAGCTCTCATGAGAAGAAAGAAAGAAAGAAAGAAAAAGAAAGAAGAGAAAGAAGCTTAGAGAAAGGAAGAGAGAAAGAGAAGAAAAGTCAAGTTAGAATCAAAGAGAGGAAAGGGGGACTAGAGATTCCATCTTGAATAAGGTGTGAGAGTAGTAGTTGAATTCTAGGGTGATTAAGGAAAGAGGAGAAAATCTATTTCTCTCCATCCCAATCTTTCTTCACTCTTTTCTCTTTGCGTTGGGTTTTGATTTCAAAAAATGATGACTTTATGATGTAGATAGAATCAATGAACATGTTGCTAAATGAAATTATGAATTTTGGGGTTTAATATAAGGGAAATTGTAGATGTTTGAGGTTTTATGAACTTTTATGAAAAATGATAAAATTGATAATTTCTAGCATGAAATGTTGTTGATACTTGTTATAAGTCGTACTTCCATATTTATTATGCTTATACATGTCTAAATTTAACACATTTATGCTTTGGTATGTTGAAATTTCGAGATTTAAAGGTTTTTCACCAAAAATCCGAAAACAGGGTTTGCTGAATCTGTGCAACTCGCCGCAGCGAGTGATAGCTCGCCAGGGCGAGTTGATCCTGATGCCCTCTGGTTTTGTGCTCTCTAAGCTCGCCCCGAGCTCGCTCGGCGAGTTTATCAGTGCAGAAAAATGTGATTTTGTTGAATAAATGAGATATATGCTTATATTTTATTTGGAATATGATCTTATGATTATGTGATGGTGTATATGACTGTAAGTTGAGCCTTAAATGATGAATTGAGTTATGATATTGTATATGTTGATTAACTATGATGATTATGTATGTTGAAATGAGGCTATGATTCATGATATCATATATGTGGATGAATTATGATGATGATAATCTTGTATATGTGTGATAACTTTAGAAGATTAATTAATGTGATTTAATTAATGGAGGAAATGTACTTGTAAAATGTGATTGAAGTACATAAATCTAATTAATGGAGAAGATGTACTTGTAAAAGGTGATTGAAGTACATCGATTGTGATATCCTTAATATGATGAGATGATTAAACTATATGTTTGGTAATTTGACATTCATGCATCCATATGTATGATGAACATATACTTTAGTAAGGTGACTAAGGTATGGCAGATATTTTAGCAAGGTGGTTAAAATATAATTGGAACAAGTTTTCCAATGAATTGATAAGGTACCTCATGCATTAGTAAATGCTAGAGAGCATTTCATGAATATTTGGCATTAGATTGCATTAGGAGATGAAGGTGGAATCATTTTAGAACTACTTAGTAATTGACACTATTGTTGTGCATTAATTGCTATTTGTGTATCAATTGTGAGTAACTTGATTTTGATGATACGTGGATTATATGATTTACTTGATACTTGATTTATGAATTATAAATGTGTCTTAATTGTATAATCTTGCATCTTTATAGTGCGAATGTTAGTAGATTTTATTATGTTAGTGACTGCATTCTGGCAAGTGCACCAGTCTGTCGTCGAGTAATAATTCACACTCTAGGTGTCTAGAATGAGTTCGTATCCACAGGGATCGTGTCGCGGCTTCGCTAGCATTATTTAAGTTCGTAGTTTGGCATTCGCTTTGGTTTTGGAAAAAGGTTTTATAAAAATAGCGATATGCTTGCATAAAAGTAAAGATAGTTGATTCATAAACATAGAGGATAAGTATGGTGGTTGGACTCACTCCCTTCTTCATATTTGGCATGAACGGTGTATAACATAGTTATTAAAATTATTATTCGGCGATGACTTTTCCTTGTTGTGGTAATACCTTTACTATTACCCTATGTATAAGAAGTTTTCATACGTTAATAACTAAGGTACTTACGAGAGTTTAACCTCGTTGTGTCACATACCCTAATTACTAGGTGAGTTGTTCATTACACATGCATTATTACCTTCACCCATCCAATGCCTGTAGGTCCTAGTATCGGGTTGTTCAGCTTCTAGGTGCTCAGTTCACATCTAGTTCCTGATTCCTCCTCTAATTGCTCAGTTCACAACTAGTTCAGGATGTTACCGTCTCTATTCACCTAGCATATTTACTACTAGTTCCGGACAAATATTAAAGCAACCTTAATATAAATACTAAAGCTAACCGTAATAACTATTCCATGTTCGCTCCCGCTTATCCGACCAGATTACGAGAATGCGTTGTTAAAGTGCAAGAAAGTAAATAACAAATAGAATACTTAATAACATTTATTATAACTTTGACTCAATCACAGACTCCAAATATTCATAAGGGAGTTCATCTTCTCCACCACAACCTAAGATATCTATTACAAAAGACTACATATTTAAATTACAAAAGAATAATCTATGCCCTTAGAGCTCCTCTGAACACCTCCTTTATAGTAGAGAGTGTTGTACTATTTCTGAATGAATTATAATGAGAAAGAGGAGCTCTATTTATAGTTTTTGTAATGGGCCTCAGCAAGTCATCGTGCTGCGATAGGTCCATCGCAGCACGATGGGAAGATTCAGTTCAATTTTATAACTGATCTTGTGCATTTCATCAGCTTGGTTGCCAAGTAAGGTCATCGTACCACGATGAGGTGCATCGTAGCACGATGAGCAGATTTTATTCAGATTTTCTTCTGATGATGGCTAACAAGCAGCTTCCATCGTGGCACGATGGAAGCCATCGTGACACGATGAACAACACAAATCTTCACTTTTTTGATTTTTTTCTTGTCATTTTGTATTCTTTGTTTTGCCTTGATGCTTTTTTGGTAAAAAAAATGATTTTTTCTTCTTCCTTATATAAATATATGTATTTCATATACCTCTAAAACTAGGTTTTCTTATATATTATAAATATAAAAACTAATCTTTCCCTCCACTTCACCTTCGTTATACTTATATTTGAATATTTGATATTTGATATTTGATTTGATATTTGATATTTGATATTTGATATTTGATATTTGATCATCCAAGCACCGCTTGGTTTGTTCTTCTTCCTCTCCACAGACACACATGTTTAAGGTAAGATTCAACTCACTCTTTCTATTTTTTATCTCAAGACAAACTTGTATTATGCTAGTTGGTTGAATTTGTAGTGTTTGGTAAAATTAACGGTTAATCTAACTTATAATTATGAAATGACATAAAAAATATATGTTTATTTATAGGCTAGTTGATTGAAGACGAAAGAGGTAAAATTAAAAGAAAAAATGATAAATTATAAACTATAAACTACTTGAAATAGCGTTTAAAAAATAAACTATAAGCTCATTTTAAAAAATGATTACCAACTATATCTTTTTTAGTGATATGATCAGCTTATAAATTCACAATATGGTCTTAACAAACAGAGCCTTAAACTTATATATATATATATATATATATATATATATATATATATATATATATATATATATATAGAGTCAGGATCAAATGACATCAAGGTGTCAAACTTAGTAACATGACACCTCCGATAATTCTTTATCGGATAATCGTATTACAAAATTAACCGTTGGATTCAAAGCTATTATTATATAGATCATATCTATAAAATTTAACATCAATCGGAAACCATTTGATGGGTTAAAGAGAAGGATAAAAATTAACGGTTTTGACGAAGTTTTGTAAGACGTTGATTTTTATGCATCTCATTGACATATCAAATGATTTCCGATTGTTGTTAAATTTTATAGACATGATCTATATAATAATATCTTTGAATCCAACGGTTGATTTTCTAATACGATTATCCGGTAAAGAATTATCGGAGGTGTCATGTTACTAAGTTTGACAACTTGGTGTCATTTGATCATAACCCATATATATATATATATATATATATATATATATATATATATATATATATAAGAATTGGCTCCCATTTTAAATTTGTGGTGGTGCTAGAACTCCCATATACATGTTAGTTTAATTGTGGTCACACTAAATTTTCAATTTTCAATTAGAGTCCTCTTTTTATATAAAAGTTCATGTAGAATGTTGGAAATGACATACTTTGACCTTAAAATATCATTTCTTTAATTATTCAACTATTTAATATTTAGTTTAACAATTTAACCTTTAATTTGAAGTTATAGATAAATTAATAAAAATTAAATATTAAATAGTTAAAATATGATATGGGAACTTGTGCGGCTATAGTATGAAGGGGCATTTAGCATGTCCCATATGTGAACAACACACCAAGTTCCAACAATTGAGGAACGGAAAGAAAACCGTCTACCTTAGGCATCGGCGTTTGCTCAAACGTAATCACCCATATCGTAGGTTGAGAAAAGCATTTAATGGAGACCCGGAAAATGAAATTGCTCCAAGTTTATGACAAAGTCAAAGATGTCAGTGTTATATTTGGGAAGGGCCAAAAACAGACCGCTAAGAAAAACATATGGAAGAAGAGGTCTGTGTTCTTTAATCTTCCTTATTGGTCGAGTCTAGATGTTAGACATTGCATCGATGTAATGCATGTCGAAAAAAATGTGTGTGATAGTGTAGTTGGAACGCTTCTTAATATTCCGGGCAAAACAAAGGATGATGTGAATGCTCGCCTGGATATGATTGAGTTGCATATGAGAGAGGAGTTAGCTCCACATTCAGAAGAAGGTAAGCGAAGATATTTGCCTCCGACATGTCATACTTTGTCAAAAAAAGAAAAAAAAAAAGCTTTTGTGACTGTCTACGGAGCGTAAAAGTTCCACAAGGTTACTCTTCAAACTTCAAGAGTCTTGTCTCATCGAATGATTTGAAATTAGTTGGTTTGAAGTCTCATGATTGTCACATATTGATGCAACAATTACTACCAGTGGCAATTCATGACATATTGCCTAAACAAGTTAGAGATGTCTTAACTAGGTTATCCTTATTCTTCAATTCTATTTGCAGCAAAGTCATTGATCCTAATAAATTAGATGATATGGAAAATGAGGCTGCAATTATCTTGTGCCAACTAGAGATGTATTTTCCTCCTTCTTTTTTTGACATAATGGTTCACTTAATTGTTCATTTAGTGAGGGAGATTAGGTTGTGTGGTCCTGTTTATTTGAGGTGGATATATTCAGTTGAACGATAGATGAAGATTTTAAAAGGGTATGTGAAGAATCTACGCCATCCAGAAGCATATATTGTTGAAAGATATTTCGCAGAAGAAGCTATTGAGTTTTGTTCCGACTATATGTCAGAAGCGGAAACAATAGGAATTCCTAAGTCTCGTCATGAGGGAAGATATGCAGGCAAGGGTAGACGAGGTTTAAAACTTAAGAGCATGGGGCGCGCTGAAGTACTTCAAGCACAATTTTATATATTGAATAACACTGACGAGGTTCAGCCTTACCTTTCTACTCATAAAGCCATTGTCAAGGGAAACAATTCTAGAGTGAGTGAAAAATGGTTGATGAAAGAGCATAACAAGACTTTTTTAAAGTGGTTTAAAGAAACCATTTTAAATGACAATTCAACTTCTGATACATTAAAATGGCTATCTAGGGAACCTAACTTTGATGTTATAACTTGGTCTGGTTATGATATCAATAATTTTTCTTTTTCTACAAAGACTCAGGATGACAAAAGTACCGTACAAAACAGTGGGGTTATGGTCGTAGCTGAGTCCATGCACTTTTCTAGTTCAAAAGATAAAAATTCAGTTATGGCATCCATACCTTATTTTGGAATCATTGAAGAGATTTGGGAAGTTGATTTCATGAAATTTAAAGTGCCTATTTTTAAATGTATATGGATTGACATTAACAGTGGTGTTACAACCGATGAATTTGGTTTTACATTGGTGGATCTTGAAAAGGCAGCATATATGGATGAGCCCTTTATTATGACATCTCAAGCAAAACAAGTGTTTTATGTTTCTGATCCTTCTGACAATAAATGGTCGGTGGTTCTTCATGGTAAAAATTTGCATGAGCCTAATGAAAGTCTAGATTCGGCCCTAGATATTTCTGAGAGTCCTTTTTTCTCAAAGGATACCTACTTCCATTGAGGAAACTATAGCGGACGACGTATATGCCACTCGTGATGATCATCAAGAAGGGATTTGGGAAAAAGTTGGAAAATAGTTGTTATCCATATTTGGTTAGTTTATCAATAATTTTTACTTTAATTCTTAACATTTCTTAACATTAGTTTTTATCCATATATGATATTTTATTCATTATTCAGATTTGAATTAACTGTTATTATTTTTTATTTTAATGTAGAGACATGGTTGATCCATCAGCTCCTTCATCAAGCGGGACGGGTACTCAGCATACCAAAAAGAGGGGTAGAAGTGCAACACGAATGATAGAGTTGTCACTGACTGATGTTAAAAAACCAATTGATTTTGATCCAAGGACCAAACTACCTTTAGGGGTAAACAGAAAAAAGTTCAAAAGTCATGTGGGGTCCATTGCTCGAAACAAAGTCTGTATTTTGGTGGATGATTGGGATCATGTAGATGTAAAAGTGAAGGATCTGATTTGAGACGATATCATGGTAATATTAATTATGTTTGCCAACTATACTAATTAAATGTATTATTTTTATACACTAAGTAGTTTATTTGTTATGTAATGTAGTTAAAATGAGATATTCGTGATACTGATATTGAAAAATTGAAAGACAAATGGATTTCCTATGCGGGTGAGCGTTGGAGGGCATTTCAAACGTCCCTAACAGGGAGATATTTAAATGGTGGGAAGTTGAGTCACAAATCTCCTCTGGAAACATATTCCTTTCTTGATGAGGAAACATGGCAGGGGTTTATTAAGACACGAGAGGATCCTTCCTTTTTGGTTAGTTAATTGGACTTGAGATTCATTTTATCAATCAAGTTTATTTTTAGTTTTTCATTTAATTTGTGTTGTTTATATCAGCAGAAAAGAAAGAGGGGAAAATGGTTCAAGCTTATAATAAATACCATCACATCATGTCTCGCGAGGGATATGAGTTGATTGAAGAAAAGATGATGCAAGAAAAAATAAAACAAAGACAAGAGTCAGCTGGAGAGGCCTTACCTACACCTCCATCTCCACCAAACGCCATGAGAAGTGGTTAAAGGGCCGAAAAAGGCCATCAGGAGAGTACACATCAGAAGAAACACGCCTTGTCGCCGATAACATTGTAAGTAAATTGTTATTGTTATTATTATTATTATTATCTGTTATATGCATATACTTACTGCCTCCACAATTAGAACCTCCTAAAGTAATTACTGAGCCTTGGCTATGTAACAAACATAATCTCTTCTAATGGTGCATTTAAGAAGGCAAAAACTTATCCAACATGTTAAAGTCTTAGCTATAGGTGCAAACACTTCAATGTAATCCTCTAGTTACCAATCTGACCTCGTTCATTGCAATGGTTCCATCAGATACACTAGTTACAACTGTTTCTTGTTGTTATTATTATTATTATTATTATTATTATTATTATTATTGATACACTAGTTTAAATTATACTATGTTGTAGAATTCTCTAGTTCAAAAAACATCCGAAGGAACCTTTGTTCCCCAAGGACGTCATGATATCTTGAGGGAAGCGGTTGGGCGACCTGAACACCCTGGACGTGTTCGTGGTGTCGGTCGAGGTGTGGGAATTCGACAATATTTTGGTTCGACATCGCGTGATGCTGCCCCTACCTCCGTTGTTCTGAATAGCACACAATTGGAGGCCTTAAAAATCGCGCTTACAAAGGATATTAAAAAGCAATTGATGCAGGATATGCCTGCTTTTTCTCAACAACACCCAAACTTCCCAACTTGCTCTCACTATACCTGCAGGCACAAATGGTAGTTGTTCTGCAGTGCGGCATATACCAGAGGATGAGGAAGACATCCCTGATGAGTGTCAACTATATGTTGATAATAACCATCACATAGTGGCATATGCAAATGTGTACAACTTGGGGCCTACCATACATAATCAGCTGTTAGATAATGATATGGCAAGGGTGGCTATAACCAAGGTGCTAGATTCAAAAGTTGGTGAGGCCCTCAACAATTTCATTCAATGGCCAAAAAGACTTTTGCGCCTTGTTGCTAATAAGGTATTAATTATTTTATCTATTTTCTATTTTTTCAATATAAAATTGTTATCTTATGTTGTCTAATATTTTATTTTAATTCTTAAGGATGTTGAAGGCAATAAGAAAGATGTCCTTCCATCTAAAAGGCCAGAACCTGATAACACATGTGTTGAAAAATTGATGTTAAAGATAATGTCGCGGAAAGATGATGTGAAGTTCAAGTTGGAAGGAGATGCATTTATTTCTCTCCCAATCAGAGATATTATGGAGTTGTGTATGAAAACACAAGATTTACGCGTCTCTATTCTACGTATATGGGTGGTGTAAGTGCATTTATGTATCACTATTATACTCAATTTAATTTTCACATCTTCTGCAATTGTGCATTTACTTTTGCTAATGGTATTGATGAACAAATCATGTTGTTACTGTTGTAGTTACTGTTGTTCTATTGATAAAAGTTGATACAAATCATGTTAGGAATAATTTTAAATTTTAATAAATGTCACTGCTACTTCTATTTATTGAAACACATCTGCCTCTTGAATTTAGGTATATGAAACAGCTTCGTACTCAGTTGGACAAGAGTAACATGTATGGTTTCATTGATCCTAATTTCATTCAACCACAAAATGATCGAGTTGGTTCTCAGTCTTACATAACTGAAAAGCTGGTTGAGAATTAGAAAGACTGTTTTTTTGTACCTTACTTAAACAAGTAAGTGTGTTTGATCGTTATAGTATTTTTTTTAATAATTTGGTCTCCATTATACGTAATCACATCACATCATATATATATATATATATATATATATATGAAGTTGACGTTGACACATTCAATTTTTTTTTCTCAATGTAGTTATCATTGGCAATTGATCATTATCGAGCCAAAAAAATAAAATGTAATCTTCCTATGTTCAATGTGGTTGCAGCCAGATAAAAATATCGTTCTTATTGTTGATTCGTAAGTATTCTATTTATTTATTTTACATGTGATTTATGATGTGTTATAAGAAAAATATAACGAATATATATTTTATTATTGTAGAGCTATAAATAGCTATAAAATGTTGAAAGGTTCAACAAAACAGAGAAAGCCAACATGGAACATTATTCTCACGGTAAGTTAACAATTACTTAAAAAATTTATTTTAGAATTTATAATAGTTTTTGTATATATAAATATTTACTCACTGTAATTTATTTAATCACAATTGTAGTGCCAAAGACAATCTTTCAGTTATGAGAGTGGTTACTATGTTATGATACATATGTTGAACATTGTATCAGCCGGTATTGTTAACTCATGGAATCAAGTGTGTATCCCAATTTTTAATTATTTGTGTTAATCGTGTTCTTTAATTATATATGCAACCGTATCTGAAGTTGTGAATTATGTAATTGTCATGATGCGTCTTCCGCTTTGATGTAGTTTGCTATTGTGATGCATCTTCTGTTTTGACAGAACAATGCTATTGGATTGAATGTGTGCACTGTTTAGTTGTCATGGAATCTATGTAAAGGGAGCCTAATTATGTTGCTTTATTTAGTTGTCATTGTGCAAATGTTGAGCCTGGAGTAGTTTAGGAGTAGTTTAGCAGGTGGTACTTGGCTTAGTTTTCATCTATATAGTTATATATTGTATATTTCAAGTGGCCTTTGTTGTAAGTTGATTGGTTTGACTTGGTTTTGCATCCGTAGTTTTCGTGAGCAATATTCTAATATTATTTATCATTTATTTAGGTATTTGGAGACTCGACACCATTTGATGAGGACGAAGTTTAAAATATTCAAGAACGTTGTGCAAATTCGATTCTTGAATTTGTATGAAGTAATTTGATTAGGTAAAAAATGACAATTTTATTCTGTTATGTAGAATTATGCACCAATGGTTTTGTGGTGTTTAGCCCCCTTTGATAGCCTTGTTTGTCTTTTTTGTAATATGGAGGATTTTGATCCTATGTCTGCTGCTAGGGATGACAACGGGTGCCCACGGGTGCGGGTTTGAGACAACCCAAACCCGCACCCGAAATATCGGATGGCACCCGAACCCGAATCCAAAGTCTATTCGGGTGGCAAATTGACACCCACGCCCACACCCATCTGGTTCGAGTTTTTCCACCCAAACCCGAACCCGCATCAAAAACATAAAATTCAACATAATTAACACTCAGACCCACACCCGTTGGGTTCGGGTTTTTTCACCCAAAGCATGAACACACAAAATTCAACAACATTAATTAATATTGAAACACAAATTTTCACAAGCATTCCAGCAAGGTTCTCAAAGAAATTAAATTACAACTTTTCATCAAGTTTGGTAACATTACAATTAAAATTAAGGTCTTCAACATGGTAACATTATAATTAAAATTAAGTTCTACAATAGTACAATTAAATTACAACTTTCCAAAAGCAACATTGTAGCTTATGTAATTTTACACTTATATAAACTTAGGGATACTTATGTAATTTCGTGTATAAGCGGGTGTGGTTTCGGGTTTCGGGTGCGGGTTTGAGTAATCTCAAACCCGCACCCGAAATATCGGGTGTCACCCGAACCCAAACCCAGTCAACTCGGGTTTCACCCGTTAACTCGGGTTCGGGTGCGGATGGACCCCGCGGATTTGGGTTTGGCTGCCATCCCTGCTGCATTGTAACAGAAGGATTTGGTGTTTTATGCTTTTAGTAGCCTAAGATTGTTTAGCTTTGGCGCATGTTTTGGTATAGTAGCCTAAGATTGTTTAGGCGTGTTTTGGTAGTAGCCTAAGACTATTTAGTTTTGCTTAGGTGTGTTTGTGCTTTTGTTTGGAGCCTAAGATTGTTTAGTTTTAGTAAGAAATATTTAGTTTTGGTGGTACTTTTGGAATAGTATTTCATGAATATTATGTAACTTAATTAATTACAATTTGGTGGTATGATAATTGATTTTATGATATTATTTATTGAATGTTGTGTATGATGTTTTGATTTATTTATAATTATATACATATATATAAAAGGCTTAAATATGTTTTTGGTCCCTGTAATTATGTCTTGTTTTGAAAAGAGTCCCTGTAAAAAAATAATTTTGTTTTTAGTCCCTGCAATATCTCAAAATTTTTAAAATAGCCCCTGACCTAAATTTCTTGATGACATGTCACTTTTTAAATATGTTTTTGGTCCCTACAATTATGTCTTGTTTTGAAAAGAGCCCCTATAAAAAAAAAAAAAATTGATTTTAGTCCCTGCAATATCTCAAAACTTTTAAAATAGCCCCTGCAATATCTCAAAACTTTTAGACCAGGAACTATTTTAAAAGTTTTGAGATATTGCGGAGACTAAAATCAAAATTATT
Source organism: Trifolium repens (assembly GCA_030408175.1). Taxonomy (NCBI): domain Eukaryota; kingdom Viridiplantae; phylum Streptophyta; class Magnoliopsida; order Fabales; family Fabaceae; genus Trifolium; species Trifolium repens. The sequence continues at coordinate 52,537,833 of CP125846.1, forward strand.
TTTTTACAGGGTCTCTTTTCAAAACAAGGCATAATTACAAGGACCAAAAGCATATTTAAGCCTATATAAAAATATGTACAATGTTGCAGGAGAATCGGGGATTAAAAAAAATGTTTATGCTTTTAAATCGGGCTAACTGACTTAAAATCAGTTTTTGAGTTGGTTGAACCGATTTAAAATGTGGATTTTAAATCGGGTCATCATGATTTTAAAAGTTTAAAAGATTTTTGAGTTTTTTTAAAATCGGGCCACCTGATTTAAATAAGTTCAAATACATCGGCTTACCCGATTTAAAAACTTATTTTAAATCGGACCTGTATCCGATTTAAAACCAAAAAACTTACTAAGTCGACTGTTATTAAATCGGACCAAGAACCGATTTAAATAGCCTTCAGGACCCGATTTAAAAAGTGTTTTTTCCACCTGTAATATTAAGATCTTAATAATGATATATTTTCAAAAAAAGTCATTTAGAATATGATACATGAACTTAAAAAAAAGTATGGTCTAAAACTGAAAATGGGAAATTTATTGAGACTAAAGTTTGAAGGAAAATCTTAAAGGAACTACAAATAATATTTTGTAAATTTAGTGGGACAAAAAATATAATTAACTCTATTAAGAAGTCAGTCTTCATTGAGAAGTGAGAACAATATGCTGTTTGAAAACCAAATTATTTTCAATCCTTACACAAAGCATTAATATAGACACCAAAGAAAGTTATCTAATTCCTAAGTATTTTCAATATCATTGTTGCCAAGATTGCGTTCTAGCCAAAACATAAGACACAAGCTAAAAAAAATTCCAATAGTCTGACTCGACAATTGGGGACCAAATTTCCACAGCTTCATCACAATCTCGCAAAAAGCACAAAATAGATTCATGGCCCTATTTACAATGTGAACAGTTGTAGTCATTAGTTACGTTGATTTTGTATTTATTCTCGTTGGTTATAAGTCTACCATGAGACACTTTTGAAAGAAAATAATTGATCTTATTACTACCTATCTACTTCCAAACCAATTTAAACAAGTTGGAATTATTCCTCCCGGTCGTTTTTTTTTTGTCTATTGTAAAAAAAAAGACAAATTAAGAGAGAAAATAAGGGACGACATTGGTATAATGGTATTTATTTTGGAAGTTAAACTAAGATTTGTGGACGACATTCTTTCATTTTTATTTATAGAAAATGCTAAATAGTACACTCGGTGAATTAAATGTTTTAAAAGTATGAAAAATTATCTTATCACTATTAATTTTGTCATTTATTTGTTTTTTTAATATTCTTAACTAGTGCATCGGATTCACCGTTTAGCATACCCTTTATTTATTTATTTATTGCTATTATCATTGTTGTCATGTTGGTAATATGTAATAAATAATTGCAGCGCCAACTCTCGGAATCAAATCATTAGAATTTATATGCATGTATCAATACGCATATTATGAATTTATTTTAGCTCTAAAAATATTTGGCAAAATAAATGAACTAAAGTGTTTGGTGATCATTATTCATTAATACTAACAGTTTTGTTATAAATTGCAACTCAGTCAAGATGAAGTTATAACTCAGTCAAGATAATATCGTCATCGATTATAAAAATTATGGGATGAGACGCATTTGAAGGGTGTATTTAGCACTCGCATAAATTGCTAAACACGTACTCCCTCCGGCCACTATTATAAGTAAATTTGACTTTTTTGATACATTGAAAAAGTGATGTATTTGGTTCATATTATGGACCAAATACATCACTTTTTTAATGTATCAAAAAAGTCAAATTTGCTTATAATAGTGGCCGGAAGGAGTACAATGTGCATATTGCATTTATTAGAAATGAAGAGGGTTTCAATGTATAATTTAAGTTAATAATTGAGGCACGACATTGGTATAAAGGTCTTTAGGTGCTGAAATGCTCTCGTTGAATGCTAAGTCACCCCTATTCAACTCTTCAATTTGTGGGGCAACATGTGCCTTATTTACCCATATCAAACAATGGTTGAATAAGAATTCATATCATGAATATAAAGTGTGCATGGTGTTAATGATTTCGATGCATGCAAGTATAATATCATGTTAGATAATTTGGGTCTAGTTTAGATTTCTTAGATTTTTTTTAAAGTAGTTGGATTAATTTTTCTACGGTGAATAAGAAAAATGTTTGGAATTCAAACTTCAATTCTTACATTTAAAATGTTATATTTTTACAAAGATGGATTACTTAGATAGTATCTATGGGTTTTTTCAATATTATGAAAGAACGATTAATAGGAATGGTGATAATATATAGTAATAATATTATTTGACGTCTTGATGAAATTGAGTTCGGAAGGTAAGAAAACTCCGATCAAGAATTGGTTACCCCTAAAATCAGTGTTTGAATTCTCCTAAATAATTCTTTTAATTTGCCATCCAAGTCATCCGAAATGAGAGGGGTGTCCCCTTTCTTTAGCATCAAGCTTCCATGAAGAAAAAAACTTGCAACTACTAGCCACAACAAAATTTTTAATAGGTTTCAAATTCTCAGATTACATAAATTACAAAATTATCATTTCGATTAAATATACATATTCTTAAAAAATCATTAATAATATTTTTGTAAAATTTAATATCAAATTATTTTTGTTTGTATTCATCAAATTATTTTCGTAACTTATATTCTAGTGGTTTTTAAGTTCTAACCTAACTCATTCGTCATAAGATTTTTAACAAGAGACACATGATAAGATTTAGAATTAATTTATCATATCATAACCACCAAGCAAACCATTAATGGAATCATTGGCTTTTTTCACTAAAATCCTTTGAGTGAATATATTGTAATTTTTTCTTATTTTTTTAGTCAAATAGCAAAATATTTACCTTTAAGATAAATAAGTGGAGCGTTCGGAATTCGAATCTCGTTCATGCATGTATAAGCTCAAAGGACGTAATTTTTCCTATAATACTAGGAAAAAAAAAGAGAAGTACTATACCACAAATATAGATTTGCTATTGAAGTAATACCACGAGGTTACACGCAGTAATTAATCTCGACTATCGATTTAAGATTGGACAGTGCATATTATTTGTATGTATTACAACAATCACAACCATTCATTAATATCGGACGATTGAAGCTGTAATTGTGCTGCATGCAACAATGGAATCTGTTTCCCTATACTACATCACAAGTTTTCCCTAGCTAGGCCACATCACATTTTATTTGTAGACAAAGCAAAACAAGGCAAGGAGAGGGTTTCTCAATTGAAAGCACAGCACACACACACACGCTCTATCCCTGCAGATTTGCTTCTAATATTAATGACTCTGAGTCACGCAAGCTGGCTCTGCAACACCCAAACACCATTTACTACATTCATGTTTATCTTGCACACACATTCACACTTGTCTATATAGCATTTATTTACCTTTTTTTTTTTCATTTCAAAAATTTCAAACATACTACTATTTCTTTACAAGTCTATTATTACACACGTTTATACTGAATTATTTTGATAATATATAGTTTAAAACTCGTGCAACCGCAGTGATAAAAAAAAAAGTACAATAATACAAAGACAATTGTATTAATTTGAAGAAAATACTTTATAATGAAAAAATATTATTTTAAATATTAAAATATGAAAATACAATAATAGTTTCTAAAAATTCATTATTTTTAAATAGAAATATGAAAATGTGTTTTTTTTTTTAAAGTTGAAGATAAATTAGGAAGGTTTTCATTGAAGGACGCGAAAGGGTATGGGACCGTGGCTTAGGTTTGGACTTTGTAATGGAGCGGTCCCCCGGTTGCTCTGTACATTACGTATTTAATTAAATAACATGTGTTTTTGAATTGTCTTCCTCTTTTATTTAAAAAAGAAAAAAGAATTGTCTTCCAATCTTTCTTTTTTTAAAGAGAAATTGCTGATTTTTGTTGTTGATACATTAGAAAATTAAAAGAATACAGTAAAAAAGAAATTAGACTCTAGACAAAGTATATGATCATTCGCTAATCCCAACATAAAAATAAAATGCACTTTCAATTCATCTTCATCGGCCGTTAAAAAAAAATCATCTTCATCATATCTCAAATATCTATTACTATATATAAAGAGGATACAAATTTTTGGGATGACTTTTTCATTATTTCTAATTTACCCTTAAAAAATAACTTCCACATAAAAATAGATTTTCAGTTTTTGTAGTAAATAAATTTTTTTTCCTTAATAACTAAGCACAACTTCCACATAAAAGTAGGTTTTCAGTTTTTTTATAGTAAAAAAAAAAATTCTTCATAATAACTAGCCACAATAAAAAAAGAGGTTACGTAGTTATCATAGTTATCAATTAACTAAGTCCAATAAAAAAAGATATTAAGTAGTTATTTATATTTGCACAATAGAGAATATCGATTACAAAAAAAGAAAAAAAAGAGAATATCGATCACACAAACGGGCCCGGAACGTGCCCGTTTGGCGGCTAGTTTACAATAAACAGTTGTGTAACGGTGAAATGTGTTATAGTCGTCAAAATTGCATAAAATTACTTATTTAATAAAATACAATTGATATTTTTATTTATGATAAATATATTTTTTTTAATAATACTTCTTTCATGTATATTTTTATTATGTGTTATATATATTTTTTACTTGACAAATAAAAAGAAAAAAATTATTATTTAATATTTGATATAATATATCCACAAATATTTCAAGTTGAAAGTTATTTTAAAATATATAAAAAATACTAACAAATTTATTCTAGAATATAAATTGTTACAACAAAAAGTTACTTAATGTAAACATTTTTCTAACATCCACGGTCGGTGATGCTTGACAAATTTACTTAATGTAAACATTTTTCTAAAGCCATAGTACTCCTATAAATGTTTTCATTTTTTGTTTTTTCTGCTGTTTTATACTGTAGTAGTTTGATATTGTTGGACACCAAAGGAAAATAAATGCAAAGTCAAACGATGTGTGTGTGGTTGAGTAATTGAAGATCTGGCAAATTGAACCACAACAGAACACTCCAGCGAGTTGGAAAGCAAAAAGTTGAATGTGGGTCCATTAATTTATTGATGTTATTGTGACTATTAGCCAATTCAGATTCATTTCTTCAGATGAGATATGAGACTTTGTTAGGGTCAACCCAAATTACAATAAATTATTGTAATTTTATAAAATTATAGTGATTTACTGCAATTTTGAAATAATTGTTGTTGTACTAATTTTCTTAATTTTTAAATATAATAGTTATATCTCTATCGATTTTTAATTTTCTTTTTGTACTTTTTTTGTCAAGTAACTAATGACAATATATTTTATCTTAAAAGTGAATAAGTGGAATGTTCGGAATTCAAACTCCGACTTCTACACATATAATGCGATATTTTTATCAATTGAACTAAGTTTACAGAAAGGATTTTCATCTTGTACTTTATTACACACATTTTCAATTTTTAATTGCATTGGTACCATTGTAAATTGGAGGATATTTTGATTCAATACATGTAGTTGTTGTAATGCTCTTTACCAATGCTTATTTTTGTACACAAAGAGATTGTATACATGAATATGATCCTACAAGTATCATAATAGGTTGACGACAAGATAAGAAGAATTTTATTAGATAATGACATTCGGTTATAACTACCACACTTTGTATATCGATCGGTATTGAATAGAGATACTTGAATAGTGAATTAGTCATACCTAGAGAAGAAAAGGAACGTAAGCATCTCTAACTCCACATTATATATTGAATATATATAGGAAGGATCCGTTGATTCCATGAGTAAGTGTCAATTGACTTAATCCGCTTAATATATAATTCGGTTGGATCGAAGAAATATAATACCGATATCGAATTATTAAGCGGAATAAGTCAATGGAAAACTTACTCTTAGAGTCAACAGATCCCTCCTCATATATATATATATATATGAGTTAGGATCCGTTGACACCAACTAGTTTGACATCAAAATGTTACACATTTCAATAACGTTTTAACCGATATAAATTTTATAAAATTCACCGTTGAATTGAAAGTTTATATCATATAGATCATTTATGTAAAGTTTCAAAAAAATTCAAAATCATTTTATATGCTATTGAGACATAAAGATTAACGACATTTAAAAAAAGACGCAAACCGTTAATTTTGATGTATATCAAATAATTTTGGATTTTTTTGAACTTTACGTAAGTGAGCTATATAATATAAACTTTCAATCCAACGGTAGATTTTATAAAATTTATATCGGTTAAAACGTTATTGAGAAATGTAATATTTAGTGTCAAATTTATTGATGTCAATCGATCTGACTATATCTATACTAATATATAAAGGGGATACAAATTTTTGGGATGACTTTTTCATTATTCCTATTTTATCCTTAAAAAAACTAAAAAAAAAAACTAAGCACAACTTCCACATAAAAATAGGTTTTCAGTTTTTTTATAGTAAAAAACAAATATATATTTTTCTTCTTAATAACTAGCCACAAAAAAAAAGAGGTTAAGTAGTTATAATTAAATAAGTCCAATAAAAAAAGAGATTAAGTAGTTATTTATATTTGCACAATAGAGAATATTGATCACATCAAACAAAAAAAAAAATATCAATCACACAAACGGGCACGGGGTTTGGCGGCTAGTATATATAAATGATACTAATATTTGTATTTCTTTTTTTTTTTTTTTTGACAAAATATTTGTATTTCTTTTGACTAATTATGTGGTACTATTTTAAACAGCCGGTTTATGTCTCGTCACCATCATAATCAATTTTTTTTTTGGGTATAATTAGTATTCTTATTATTTATTGCACTTTCTATTTGATTATTATTCTCTTTAATTGTTGCTTTTATTAATAGCACTTCATTTTTTTTAAGGAATTAATAGCACTTCATATAATGTGCTGAGACAAATACTTTTTTTTAAGGAATTAATTAATAGCAGTTGCGGAGGATTGAACCGTGATCCTCTCTATTAAGTTCAGCGCCAATTACCACTGAACCAAATAACGATTGAAGCTGAAGACGAATACTTATATATACACTATTATATAAATAATAATATTATCTTTCGTTAAAAAAAATGTGAATGATTTTAAAATTATTCAAAATTATCCTAATTCTCAGACTATTTTTTGTGTTCTTTCAAATTGGAAATTTATAAATTAAAAAATTAAAAAAAGAAAGGATATGTGTTTTGGTCATATGTCTACTATGTGTTTTGAAAAATCTTAGCGGAGACTATAAAATAGATTTCTAGAGACTAGAAGAAACCAAGATTGGCCTTTATTTGTATGTAGGCGGCTTATTTAATGGCAACTAGGTAACATATAAGACAACACAGTAAAATTTATGGAGCTAGCTAGTTTGTTACAAATTTTAAAAAATAAACACCAAACTAACTATTTGTATTAAATAATTTCTTTAAATGAAAATTGTTATCAATAGCTTGTAAAAAATATTATTTTTAATAGTTCACTTAAAAAATGATCTATACTATTGTAAAAAGGCATATTTTAAATTTGTGAAGTTTCGGGCTTTGAGCTCTCTCTCTTACCCTAACAAGAAGATAAATGTAAATATAAATAAAGTTATTCTTACATAAGCATAAAATATTTAGGCACAAATTTAACAACACACATAAATTAAAAAAAAAAATTTGATCACATTAATTAATATCACTTTATTTATTTTTCTTTAATTTTTAATTTTTTATTGTGAGTATACCTAAACTATATTTATTTAAGTTTGTGCTCATGTTAGAATTTCTCATATAAATATCTACAAAGTCTTTTCTGCATGAAATTATTGTCTTGGACAGATTATCACTCACTCATCATTCTAATATTTCTAAAATTTAATGTACATCCACTTTCTTTTTATTGAGATCTAAAATGACACGTTAACAAGATTTATGGAGCACCCATCAACCGACTTTATAATCATCCTATTACGGTAACTAAGCACGCAACTCCACATGGTTTCAGGTCAAAGGGTGTCATACATCGTTATGTAGTATTCTTATGTTGCGTCAATCCACTATAAACATTACTCATAATATTTATATTTTATACCTATATCCATAAATCGTGATATATAGTTATCAGTCTACTAACATAATAGTCTTTATATTTTACTATTATCCAACTTCCTAGTAAAGCTTCACTATAGATACTTTAAGAATAATGTTTTTATATTTAATAGAGTCTCACGATTAACTCACACTTAATGTTCCACTTCACATGTTATCTTTTTTAAACTTTTGAGGTTCAACTTTTCATATTCTTTTGTTTTTTATCCCCGTTTCTTAATATTAACTATTAAAAAAGACAAATTTTTGTTGTTAAATTGAAAGAGTAGAATGTATGATATTATGTGTTAATATATCTACTTACAATATATTAAAAGAAACTACTATTAAAAATTCAAGTTTGTCCTTATTACTTTTAACAGTGTTCCAAGTTTTACGCCCTTAAATGTAATTTTAACTCTAAACTAATAAAAAAATATTAAAAAAAAAATTGGAAAGAAAGATAAGCATAAAAGAAATATTCCCATAAAAATAGCATCAGAAATCACATCTCTAAACAAAAAAAACACAAAACAAAACAAAAATAGGAAAAAAAGAAGATAAGCATCAAATAAATCTTCCCATAAAAATTTAATTAAAATAAATTTACACATAAAAATATGAACAAAAATCACTATAAAATATACGCTTCAAAAATAGTAACTTTTTTTTTATGAAAAAATAGTAACTCAATCTAACATATAAAAACTTATATATAAAAAATAAAAATAGAATAACCTAATAAAAGAAGATACTTATTTATGAGCTTAAAAATAAAAGAACAGAAAAGTAGAAACAAAAACACAATCGACCCGTTTGGATTGACTTATTTATGAGTTTATGCGAAATAACTTATGCAAATAAATAAGTTTTTATGTATATATTATTATAAGTTTTTTAAGGTAGTTCATGAAAACAATTTATAAAGATATAATTTTTGTTGGTAAAAAAATTATATTTTTTAATTTAATATATTATTATATAATAGTTAATTTCTACTCTATTTTTATTTATTCTTATATAAAAAATACAGAAGAAGTGCATTATTGATGAATATATATTATAATAACTAACGGCTAAACGGGCATGTTTGTAACACTCAAACTTATTATCTAACTATTTCTAGTTTTATAAATAATTTTTTTTTTATGCGCAACGGAAAATAAAGTTGTAATTATAAAACACAAAGGTTTGAGTATTACATATTTCAACAAATCACTACTAATTAACTCAATTGGTAAAAATATCACTTATACAAAATCATTTGAAAATGATACCACCTTAATAAAATAAATAAGAAATAAAAGACTCTTAATATACATAAAAGGTAAACTCTTTCCCGTGTCCTAATCAGAGCAGAGCATCACCGACGACATGGTCATAACCAAACCCTGAGAATCTGGACCCCCAAAGGTCCAGCAAGTACACAAAACAGAGAGTTAGCTACAATTCAAGATTATAATAATAAGCATAAGGTACACTTACATTATAAAAATAATATGGTTATGACTAGACAACAATCTTGTCTAGTTACATGCATCTCAAAGCATAATGAATATAGAAAAGTCATATTCATGAATTAAACATCCAACCAAGCATTATAATTAAGCATATTCAACATTTAAAATAACACATCACATCACTTAACAATTATCAATTAGAATGCACAAATTCCTAATGCATCTAATGTCATCATCAATGATATGTCACCCTAGACACATCTATATGCATGTGGTACCCTCAACTCATTTTAGGATAGAATTATATCCATTCACTTCTCGTCAATTTTAAGTCGTGGGGGACTACGCTCGTCAGTTTTAAGTCATGGGGGACCTTATGGATGCATGAATGTACATATACAACTTATGATGATACTCTTACACAATTCAACTCATGAATATTAGGATATCTCAACCTAATAATTCCATCTCAAGATCTCATCAACATCTCAACACATCATCATCATAGTTATACGTACAAGCACACAAATCACATAGCAAATGTCATATCATCTCAGTTCATCTTCATCAACATAGTCTCATTTAATTAGACATATCAATTTTTACTTAACACATTAAGTAACATCAAAATTGGGTAAACATCACTAACTAAACATAATCTCAGAAAACGAACTCCGGAATTGGATTCTACGCGAAAAATTATTGAAAATAGGTTACGGGTGCATAAGTCAACAAAAAGTCAAAAAGTCAATCAAAGTCAAAGTCAACCCTGCTGACTGGCCTTTAAGTTCGCGCAAGCGAGCTAGGTTCGCGCTGGCGAACTTGGCAGATTCTTCCTGCAGAATTTTGCAGGTTTGATCTGTTTCACCAAATCGGCCATAACTCGGGCTACGACGATCCAAATGCGATGTGTGAACATGCGTTGGAAAGCTAAGAACGAGACTTACAACTTTCATGTTTAACAAAAAATCTAATTCGAAGTTTAAAGTGGCAAAAAAAATGATATTTCTTCAGATTTTCAAAAAAGACAGTTTTTCTTGCACAATCTTTAATTTTCCAAAATACAAGTTGAAACCTATTAACTCAAAGGTTCTTAAATCATGATCCAAGACATAGAAACACAAAAAGGAAGCAATTTTAATCATTTATAATCATCTCAAGCATAGAAGTACAATATTCAACTCAAATAACATCATTTCATACTTGAATTTATAAATTTCTCACACAAACTCATAAACCCTTTTTTTTCAAAAACTCATTCTTATGATTCATCAATTGAAACATAAGATTATGGTTTTGATCATGCAAAATCAATCAAGAATCATATAGAAACATATAAACTCATCTCATATCATCAATTAACAACAAGAAATCACATTCCCTAAAACCTCAATTCGCACCAAGAGATGAGAGAGATTGGGAATGGAGAATAGACATCTCCTCTCTCTTGATTCATCTCAAATTGAATTCATAGCTACTCTCTTAACTTTTCTTAGGATGGATTCTCTAGTCCTCCTCTTCACCTCTACTTCCACCTTCTTCTTCTTCTTCTCTTCACTTTCTTTCTACCTCCTTCTTCTCTATTCTTTGAGAAATGAACTCTCTCTCTTTCTAATTCTCAACAAAACTCTACTCAACCCTAATAAACCACAAAGACCAAATTATCCCTCTTCTTAAGTTTAGGCCCATTTATCTAAGTCCAACCATTTCTATTCTAAAGTAACACTACTCACTCACATAATAATTAATTAATCTACTCTTTCCTAAAATGAACATTATCTCACTAAATAATAAATAACCCAACAAAATTACTAAAAAAAGGTTACTAAAATACCCTTCACTTATCCAAAACATAATTATTCATAAAATAACAAAATCACATGTATTCAATCAAATTAATAATAAATAGATAATCACACAAAATCTTATTATTTAAATACGGCTGTTACAATGTTCAGTGCCTGTTTGTGTGATTGACATTCTCTATTGTGTTAATATAGATAACTATGTAATCTTCTTTTTTATTTTGCTTAGTTAATTGATAACTACTTAACCGCCTTTTTTGTTGTGCTTAGTTATTAGGAGAAAAAAAAAGATATTTTTTTTTTACTAAAATGAAAATTGTTAACCTCTTTTTTTGTTGTGGTTAGTTATTAATTTTTTTTTTTTATTTTCCAACATATACAAAAATAAGCAAAAGAAAGTGTTGATCACTAATATATAAAAAATCATACACGGGACAATTGTTCTAATAAAAAAAAGAAATCATACACGGGACAATTGTTTTAATAAAAAAAATTTAATCATACACGAGACAATTGCTTTAATAAAAAAAGTTAATCATACACGGGATAATTGCTTTAATAAAAAAATTAATCATACACGAAACAATTGCTTTAATAAAACAAAAGAAATTGAATAGTAAATATTTTTTATTATTAATTATAATTTATTACACAAAAATCATACACAGCTGACAACACAATTACTTTAATAAAAAAATGACTTAATTTAATATTTGTACAAAAAATAATAGAATGGCGTCATTTATAATTTAACAATAATTTATAAATAAAAGTCAATAGACCCGTGCAAATGCATGGGTCTCAAAACTAGTTATATCTTTAAAAGAAGTTAAAATCATTTTTTTCAATAATCAATTTTAAAAAGAAAAAAAAATAATGTCATTTATAGATATTTATAAATAACTGCAAGTACCTCAAAACTCGTAGATTATCCGTTTAATGGATATACGCACAGATAGCAAATATAAATATCATATTTATCCAACGAAATATGTACAAATATCATACTAACTGACCCATGAATATCTACTTTAAACAATACACTTATTGGCATTTTTCAAATACAAAATATACAATTATTTTGTTATAATTTGCAACAAAGAGTTTCATAATGTAAGGAGTGGTTAACTTAATGGATATTCACGGATAAAATAAGTGGATATTTCAATTATCCGTATTTAATGGATACGGATGCATGTTTAATATTGTCTGCACTCGCGGATATCCATACCTGCTAAATAATTAGTAAAATTATTTAAATATCCCTACTTTAATATAAATAAATTCTAGTATTTTTCTTGTTTAAAAAAATATTTTTATATTTCATGTTTTCTTTTCATATAAAGGAAACTTTTTATATTTGTTTTTTATTTTAGAGGGAAAACTTTTCAGCTTCTTATATATTACTTCTTTTCTTTATTTTATAAAATTTCCTTCTGCAGTTTAAAAATAAAGACCAAAATGTATGAATATTATGTGTTAATATTTTGTCTTTAAAAATAATTTACTTTTTCCTTTCAATAATTAGTTTTTTTTTTAACAAACAAATGTTATCCATGGATATATCTTAATATCCGCGGATACTTCAATATGCGTGGATTACCCGCTTAGTGGATATCCGCATGGATATGGAGCGGACACGAATATTATATTTTTCCGATAGAGCGAACACGGATATCACACAATACGCGTCCATGGATATCCATTGACATCCCTAGTCCCGTGAACTTAATTCAATTGATAAAACATTGCATTATATATATGTAGGGAATCAGAGTTCAAATCTTGATCATCTCACTTATATACCTTATATGTGGAAATTCTAGACACTAAACCATTTGAAGAAAAAACTGTTATCATTTGATATCAGAGTTGATCTACGAACCATATTAAATTGGCAGTGAAAAAAATACCAAAAAAAATAGAACGAACATGTATATAAGATAATGAGGGAAAAAAATAATAAATGAAACGGCCAACTGCCCCGAAAATGAAAAGGAAAAAAAAGTTGAAGTTTGAAAAAAGGAAAACATCTAGAATAATGCCAAAAGAAAATTAATGGATATGGTCAAGAATCAATTCTACAAATTTATTTAAATTATTCTTGGCCAACATATATAATACTACGATTACGAAGTATGAACACCTAATTGGAACCCAGGCCAGATTTGGACCTGCCTTGTCCTCTAACTAATCATTTATTACTTCCTTTGTCATTAATATAAGTCCCTCTTATATTTATTTTTATGTATATTGTATTTTGAGAAAAAAATGAAAAGTGGATAGTAAATTTAATATGTCTATTTTGTATGTAATTTTTTAAAATACTTTATATTATTAATGTCTATAAGTTTAACATTTCATAATGCTAACACATCTACTTGCACTAAACGTAACATGGATATGCTTCCTTTTCAACAAGGTCGAATAGAGTTGGTGTTGGAATGTGCATATAGAGATGAGGAAGGTCACTTTATTCTTGCAAAATCATAATTAGTCTCTTATCAGAATTACATTGGGTGAAAGATCTTCATTTGAAAAATGCTGATTTTGAGTTAGATATTTCAAAGTAAGTTGTCGATTCCTTGTTTAGTGAATTTGGTGGTGTTCTTAGTAGTTGACGTTGAAATATTATTAACTCATTTAGAAACTCCAAAGTAGACATTATTATGAGGCAAACCAATGTGACAACTCATGCTCTTGCAAGAGTAGTCACATATCTAGCTAATTTTGATATTATGATTGATATTGTTGCTTGTATTGCAAGCTATTATTATCAAATGAAATACTACAAATTAACACTTTATAGTAAAAAATGTATGATTGAAATGCTATAAACACATCAAAGTAAAAAAAAAAAAACACTATAGTAAAAAAAAATTCAACATTCATCTTCTAACATAGGAGCTATAACAAGAGCTATATATTTTTATATAAAAAAATGGAAAAAAACTTAGACACAATACCTAAGTCATGTTCTTAGTGCTCACAACTAAAATTTTACATTTATGCTGGATTTTTTATTTACACATCATGTTTTTACGCAGAACTCATCATAACCATAAAAAAACGTTGATAGAGAGGTGTTCACGGCAGGGCGGATCTCTTCAAGGCTTGGTGTGGCCACACCAGCCCAGTCCAAATATTTTTTTTAAAAAAAAAAATATATTTTTTATAAATAATTTTAAGTAATTTTGTATACATATTTGAACAAATATTAATGTAAATATTAGTTTAGAGTTTATTACTAATGATGGCAAGTCTTTCGTACACATATAAGTTTAAGTATTAGTGTAAATATTAATTCATAGTCTATTATTGATGATTTAAAGTCTTTCATTATATGTGAAATATTATTTTAGGTTATTGTTTGGACATATTTTTGTTAAATAATTTTAATAAAAGAATGTTGGTCTAACAAAATAATGAGTTAATTTTAAAATGACAGGTGTCATTTAACCATTGCTGAAAATGTCATCAGAGTATTTGTTTCGAATAATTGGCTTAGAATGGCCATAAGCGGATTCGATTAACAAAATTCTTATGATATTTATCATCGAAATCCAAAAGTTTAGTGTGGAGTTCGAAGCGAGGAAAAGAATTTGGGCCAGATGATTAAAGCCCAAAAGAAATTCAGAGTCAAGCCCAAAATGTGAAAGCGCCAAAAAGAGAAGGTTTCGAAAGGAAGAACGTGGGTTCGAAGGCGAAATCTGGAGCGTCCAGATCATCTAAGCAGTTATATTTTGCTTCGATGCATAAATTGCGTTTTCTTCGAAAACGGGGTCGCAAAACTGTCTTACTAAATTTCTCTGAAAATTCTAAGTATTCAAGCGTTAGAAAGAAAGGAATTCTGAAGAGAAATATGTACGGTTTGTGAACCATTTTTCTTGTATTTGCACTTTACCATTAATGCAAGTTTACTTTACTGCAATTTTCTGCATTTTATTGTTACTTTTGTTTGAAGTTGTTGAATCGAGGCGATTCGAATTAACATACTTTATCTTCTTCGTTAAGAAAACCAAAACACGTAAATGTTTGTTAAATCTTGATGAACATTCAAAAGCTCTTCATAAAAGAAACAAGCGTAAAATTGTCCTGAGATTCCTAGTTTGATCTCGCAAGTTAAAACGTAAAACTAGCGCTTGTTTACAAATTTTCAGTGTAAACAAATTGGCACGCCCAGTGGGACTGGTTTTGTGCTTTGTTTCATTAGAAAATAAGGTTTTCTGTGTTGGTAACTGCCATTTACAGTTATGGCTAGAACTCATCAAATGCATCGGTCTACTACCAGTCAATCTGCGAGTTCTTCGAGTGGTGAGGGTAGTCCTTCTCCTCCACCGGATTCGAATGCGGCGAGTATAACATCTACTTCGCCAATTCCTAGTGTAAGTAGTTCTGGGTTTATTCCAGGAACTACAATGCCAATAACAACTATGGCATTTCATTCTGTTTCCTCAAGTTTTAGACCACCCCCCTTGGTCACAAACCCTCTATATGGTTATGTACCAACACCTACGATGGGTTTTCATTCAATACCAACTTCTGAACCTGAGAGATATACCTCCCCTAGGGTAACTCCTACACCTTTAACCACTGCTTCTGTTTTGTCTTTAAGACAACAGATGGATGAGAGTAACCACGATATGGCTAATCTTTTAACACAGCAAATTGGAACTGTTTTTAATCCCTTAATCCAAAATACTAATGACAGTTACCAAATGTTAGCATATAAAATGGGTCGAATTGCTGATTTCATTGGCACTCATACCCCTCAAACTCAGCCTAGGATTAATCATGTGGCACCACAAATGATTTTACCAGCTATGTCTGCCACTCCTTTTAACCCAAGACCAGCATATGTGGCTTCTCAGGTTACACCAAACCAAGAGCCAATACCAATGACTCAAGAGGTGTGCCAATACCAAAATGAGGTTAACCAAAACCCTCCAGTAGTTATGGTTCGAAGAAACCAAGACCCTGATGAAGTGGTTCGAAATGTTCAGAACAATAACAATATTGTTGGGCATAATAACTTAGCAACTTTAGTCGAAACTATTCTGAACCAAAATGGCCTTAATACTGGTACTCGAAGGCCAAACTTTGTTTCTGCGCTGTCTGAATATGTACTACAAACAGAGTTACCTAGAGGTTAGAAAGTCCCTAAGTATACTAAGTTCGCAGGGGACACTAATGAGTCAACTGTTGAACATATTGCTAGGTACTTAGCAGAATCTGGAAATTTGGCAAATAATGAGGAGTTGAGAATGAAATATTTTCCTAACTCTTTAACCAAAAATGCTTTTACTTGGTTTACAACTTTGCCTCCTAATTCAATTCATAACTGGACTCAATTATAAGGATTGTTCCATGAGCAGTTTTACATGGGTCAAACCAAGATAAGTCTTAAAGAATTGGCTAGTGTTAAGAGAAAAACCCAAGAGTCTGTTGATGATTATTTGAATAGGTTCAGATTGCTAAAGGCTAGATGTTTTACATTAGTGCCTGAACATGAACTAGTCGAAATGGCTGCAGGTGGCCTAGACTATTCGATTAGGAAAAAACTAGAAACTCAATATCTTCGAGATATGTCGCAATTAGCTGATAGAGTTAGGCAAATCGAAAGATTGAAAGCTGAAAAAGCTAGAAATTCTAAGTTTCAGAAAAAGAAAGATGTTGCCTTTTTAGATTCTTATGCTAATGAGTTTCGATATGAAACTGAAGATGAGTATGTAGATGTTGATGATAGTGATATCAATGTGGCAGAATTAAAGCCAGGGTCTCCCTATACTTGTAAATTGTTGAGGCCTTCGAATGGAAAAAATCCAATCGAACCAAAGAATGAAAAATATGCTACTAAAACTTACACATTTGATATTACTAAATGTGATGAAATTTTTGATTTATTAGTCTCTGGTGGTCAAATAGTTGTGCAAAAAGATTTAAAAATACCTCCAATTGAACAAAGAAAGAAAAGAGGTTATTGTAAATTTCATAATTATTTGGGCCATAAAACTTACCAATGTGTTCTTTTCAGGGATCTGATTCAACGTGCTTTAAATGAAGGAAGACTTAAGTTTGCTGAAAAAACTAAGCCTCCAATGAAAGTGGACACTAACCCACTACCAACTGCTGATGCAACATATGTTGAAATCCTGGATTGTAACATGGTCGAAGTCACTGAGGCTGACGTTGCTGCTGCAGTCAAAGCCATTCCTGAAGAGGAACCGGTAGATTTCCTCAACAGGTGTAAGTTGAACAATGCTGAAGTCATGTTGTGCCCTAGGTGTAGTGTTGTGTGTGACAAAGAGGCAGTGACAAATTGAAGAAAGTACTACCTTATGCTGATAACAAACGAAAGTGGCCAAGTTCCAAGCCAAACCAAAAGAGCTGGCCATATCAAAAAATTGATTGGAGTAAGTCCCACAACAAAGGACTCTTTGTTCATCAGAGGCTAGGACCTCAAAAAACTTTTAAGCCATCCAACAAGACACTTACAAATCAGTGGGTCAGTGGCCAATATGTGGCTTTCGACAAGAAGTGGATGGAAAAAGGAAGCTCTAGCAATGTCAATGTGAAGTTAATCTCTGGAACTTCCAATTCGAAAATGGTTGCTGAGTCTAAGGTAGTTGCTGGGTCGAATCCAAGTATTGGTTCGAAAGTGGTTGCTGAGCCACAGATTCCTAATTGGAAACAGGAAGCCAACAAATATGGCTATAGAAACAACTACAAGGGTAAGAATCCCATGACTCGAACCCAATGGCGCAGGTTCCAGCGCAGAAAGAAGCTTGCTACTCAACAGGCTAAGGCTGGGGGTAATGCCAATGAAAAGAAGAAAGCTGAATTGGTCAAAAGACCAGTGAAAGAAAGGCTTACTCCAATTAAGGAATCTGAAGCTGAAAACATCAAACAAGATGAAAATGAAGAAGACTTCATGGATGATGATGATCTTCTTGATGAAGAGTCAGATTTTGATGTCCTGGTTAACATAGTTTCTGTTCTGCCCTTGGAATATGATGTTCCAACTAAGGTTATTGAGGCAGAAGAGGAATTCGAAGCGTTAGAATTGACTGATCATAGGCCAGTATGTTACTATGTAATGGAGAATGGCTGCGTCGAAGTACAAAATGCTGTGTTCGAAAAGCCAGATGTTGGCATGAAGAACAATTTGAAAGCTTTGTTCATAAGAGCCAAGGTAAACAATGTGGGGGTAAACAAAATATTAGTTGATGGTGGTGCTGTGGTGAATATAATGCCTCATTTCATGCTAAAAGAGTTGGGTCTATTTGACACTGACTTATATTCCCACAATGTGGTTCTAGCCAATTATGAAGGCAAAACTGGGCATTCTCTTGGTGCTGTGCAATTGGAGGTTTGTGTGGGTAGCACAGTTCGAAAGACTCTGTTTATGGTCATTGCTGCGAGGCCAAACTACAACTTGTTGTTGGGCAGGGAGTGGATTCATGGAGTTGGTGATGTTCCATCTTCCTTGCACCAAAGGCTAACTCTCTGGAGAAATGATGGTCTTGTTGAAAATGTAGAGGCAGATCAGAGTGCTTACATGGCTGATTCAAGCACTGTGACTCTTCACACTTTTGACAAAAATTTGGCAAATATTGCTCCTTGTGGTGAGCAGGATGCTGCCTTCGATCCAAACATGGTGAATCCTGATGGTGTTTACCATTCTGTGAAACTGCATCCAACCCATGGTTTCTGTTGGGAAAGAGAGCCTGTTGATGGACTCCACAATAATGATGCATATCCACCAGCTTCTGGGTGGGGTGACTTTGAAAGTACTGATGATTGAGTCCCCAGAATGGAGCAGGATTACAGCTTATGCTGCCGAGAATAGAATAAAAATGGCTATTGAAGCTATTGAGTCTAGTGAAAATGTGGTTGTCGAAGCCACTGACAATGTAAAAAATGAATTGGCAACAGGTGCTAATGCTTCGATCACTGGTGTTAATAAGAGATTGGATTGTATTTATGATGAAGAACCTTTTGGTTTTGAAAAAGATCCAATTAGTTCAAGTCAAAGAATGCAAGTCCAAGATCCCTTGTAAGAAATTGATATTGGAAATGGTTCAATTAAGAGGCCAACTTATATCAGTGCCAATATCGATCCAAACTTGAAGTTGAAAGTGATTGAATTGCTTAAAGACTACAAGGATTGCTTTGCTTGGGATTACAATGAAATGTCAGGATTAAGCAAAGAACTGGTGGAACACAGGTTACCTCTTCGACCAGATAAAAAACCTGTGAAGCAACTTCCAAGGAGGTTTGCTCCAGAAATCATGACAAAGATCAAGACAGAAATCGAAAGGTTGCTCAAGTGCAAATTCATTAGAACAGCCAGGTATGTAGAATGGTTAGCTAATATTGTTCCTGTTATTAAAAAGAATGGATCACTTAGAGTTTGCATAGACTTTAGGGATTTAAATAATGCTACACCTAAGGAAGAGTATTCAATGCCTGTGTGATAAGTGCCAAAAAGTAGCTAAAATCACATATATATTTTAAGCACTTATTAACTATTTTGTAAAATATTCTTTAGTTTTTCCTCACTTAAATGTACATATTTGTTTAAGTCATTTATTTCAATTAAGTCTCCCTAAATCTCAACATTTGTGCAGAAATTTGAAGAAAAATTGCAAGTTAACTCGCCAGGGCGAGCTCAGAGCGAATGCAGGGCGAGTAGAGGCAGAGAGCATCAAATTGGATATCTGATACACTCGCCAGAGCGAGCAGCAACTCGCCAGGGCGAGTAACAACTCGCCAGGGCGAGTTAAGGCGGTTCAAAACTCACTTATGACGTGGCAGTAACCCTCTGGTGAAGAAAGGTGAACTCGCCATGGCGAGCTGGAGCTCGCTCAGCGAGTTCTAATTTTCAGAAATAGTATAAATAGAGCTTGCTGTCATTTTTCTGAAAAAGACTTGGAAGATAACTTGTAATATAACTTGGAATAAGACTCAGAAACAGAGAGCAAAACCCCAGGAGACAGATTCAAGGAGATTTGGAGGTGGATGCACAACAATAGTTGAGAAATCATCATTAATGTTTGTTTATCTCTTCTCTTCTTAATCTTTTGTAAAGCTATCATGAAAATGAATAGCTAATCTCTCTATTGTTGGGATTAGGTGTAAGCAACTCTATGAATATGTATCTAATTTGATCATGGTATTATATATGGTTTTAGTTTACTTATCAATTTTGATGTTGTTCTTGAATTGTATGTTTTAATTATAGGTTTTGAAATGGTATAGACGTATGCTTTTTGAATCCGAGACCTAGAACAATCATCTATTAAACTCTAAACTCTAGACATAGATTTAGGTTTAATATTCACTCTAAATATCAAGTTTTAAAACTATTGTGTTGATTGAATTGTCCGAGACATCGGAGTTTGAGCAATACGATATAGCCGGTATATTGATCGATCACTCGAGACATCGAGGGTTAATGAATATAGCGGGATTCTCATCGTGCTCTGGAAACGGACACGTACGTGAGTGATATGTGATAGAATTGACTGATAGCTAGAACCTGTGTAACTGATTCGAATGATACATGCGATTGGGTCGGTGAAATCTAATCCCAGCAATTCAATCTCTCTGTCAAGTTACTACTTTTATGCTTTCGCAAGTTTTCGTAAACAAACGATTCAAAAACCCTTTGAATCTCTTTACTTAGAATTATATTGATTATTGAACGGCATCGATATCGCATCAGTCCATGTGGAGACGATAAAATTATACTTACTTTTGTACACCAACAAAATGGCGCCGTTGCCGGGGACTGGCGTTTAGATATTGGAGCATTGCAACAATTTGTATTCTTTTAAGTATTTGTATATATTTGTTATATTATATAGTTGTGGTCTGCACTAATCCTTCTTTGCTAGACAAAGAAGCATTTTTCTTGTTAGGTTAATCCTTTCACAGGTTACTCATCACAAACAAAACCATGACTGATCGTGGTTATAACAACTTCTATACTCCGGATGAGTATGAATCGTATCAACAGTTTCATAGAACTCCAACACATGAAGAGATTTTTTTGACTCAACAATTGGAAGAACTTTCAAAACAAATTTCTAATTTGATTAGTCTACAGGAAAAGTCAATTAAAGCTAAACAAGTTGCATACTGTGAGCTTTGCAATGGAGACCATCCCACTGGCCATTGTCCTCCGATGACTGATGTGCAGTTTGACCAGATGATCAAGCAAATGGCTAATAAGCAAAGCATGGAAGTTCAAACCAACCCTCAAACCACTCAAGAAAAAGATAATAATCTAATGAAAAATGAGGAATGTGGAGAGTGTGTGGAGGAAGATGTTGAGAAAATTGAGGAAGAAAGAATGTTCAAAGAAGGTGGTGTAGTGAAAATAGTGGGAAAAATAGAGACACCACACGAAGTAGAACTTCCTCAAGAAGTGCTATGTACTGAGGATTCCAACATTGTTGATAATGAAGAAGTAGTGATGGTTGTAGAAGAAAATGAAGGATTATTTAGCAAGGAAATACGATGTGAGCAAAAGAAGGAGATGGAGAACAAGGCAGAGATTGATCGGGTCATAGATGAAATTTGTGCCTTGTTCCACAAGAAGAAATTGGGGAGGATATGGACTCCGCAATATCTATATCTCAAATTCATGGAGTTCCTCCCAAACCAAAGGAAAAAGACGGATGATGTGATTTCCGTCTCATTTTGGCCACCCTAACATATCAGGCGTCGAGCTACCGACGTTAACCAAGCGCTTGTTGGGAGGCAACCCAATTTTCTTTACTTTTCTTTTATTTAAAGCATTTTTAATTACTTATATGTTATAATAGTTTTTGAACATGTTTAGCCTCTTATAAAAACAAGTCCTTGAACTGGTAATGTGCATATGAAATGAAATGTCTAGGTTTGTGATCAATCAAAAGCAAATGCATGATTAGAATGATTTTCTTTCAATTGCTATAGTTTGAGATCAACCTTTTGTGATTATCTTTGAATGATAGGATGAATTTGAACTAAGTAGCTTGATTCAATTTGATTTCATTCATTCCTTTTTAACATGATTAATTGATGATGAATCACGTAGACCTAGCCGGGTGAGATTGTGTGAACCTTCAATTGTTTATATATTTGAGAGCCGACAATTGTGTTTAACTCTGTTGATTTTAACTGAATCTTGCTATTACTTGATGTGTTTGAAGTCATGGAAATGATCAAGGCCATGTTTCTATTTGAGTGCAACTACTTAAGCCTAAAATAACCTACCTTGTGAGAGTGTGATCCTTTGCTACCCCCCTTGAGCCAAAATTTTGAAAATTTGTTTGTTTGAACCCTTGAACCACAAATAAAGAAAAACAATGACTTGACCCTTGTCTTAGGATGATTGAGCATTGGATTTATGTAGGGTTGAAAACAAGTTGGGGAGAAAGAGGTTATTTGATCAAATTGAGAAAAGTAACAAGTAGTTGAAAATGGTGATTGAAAAAGAAAAAGAAAAATGTTGAAAGTCATTTGACACACAATTGAAAATCAAAGAAAAAAGAAATGAATAGATTGTGTCAAAACAAAAGAATCACCAAAAGTAAAGAATGGGGAAAGTGAAAGAGGATGAATAGCTTATGTAATAAAGATACTCAAAGTTTATGCTCTCTTGTCCTTAAGGCTCTTTGAATCCAAAGAAAAAAAAATGATTTCTTGTAGCCTAGCCCCATTACAAGCTTAAGGAAGTCCTTAGTGATCCATGATTGATAATATGTTTTGTGATTATGTTGAGATGTATGTTTGAATTGATTTGTTGTGAACACATTGTTTGGATTGAGAGAAACACTTCACCCTTGAGTTGAAACACTTGTGAGGATTGTGATTCTAGTTGATTATGTTGTTAATTTGGAAAGTTTGAAATCTTACTTGAGTTTCGAAACTATTTCAAATTCATACTTTGATTCTTTGATAATCATGATTGAGTGATTTTGAACTTGCAACATATTGAATCATGCAAACTTGAAACAATTTACATCCTAAGTGTTGATTGATTGCAAAGCTTGAATGAATTATGCATTACTGATGTTTGAGCCATGTTTTCAAAGTTTATTTTGGACTTTTGTTTGAGGACAAACAAAGTTTTAAGTTGGGGAGAGTTGATAAGTGCCAAAAAGTAGCTAAAATCACATATATATTTTAAGCACTTATTAACTATTTTGTAAAATATTCTTTAGTTTTTCCTCACTTAAATGTACATATTTGTTTAAGTCATTTATTTCAATTAAGTCTCCCTAAATCTCAACATTTGTGCAGAAATTTGAAGAAAAATTGCAAGTTAACTCGCCAGGGCGAGCTCAGAGCGAATGCAGGGCGAGTAGAGGCAGAGAGCATCAAATTGGATATCTGATACACTCGCCAGAGCGAGCAGCAACTCGCCAGGGCGAGTAACAACTCGCCAGGGCGAGTTAAGGCGGTTCAAAACTCACTTATGACGTGGCAGTAACCCTCTGGTGAAGAAAGGTGAACTCGCCATGGCGAGCTGGAGCTCGCTCAGCGAGTTCTAATTTTCAGAAATAGTATAAATAGAGCTTGCTGTCATTTTTCTGAAAAAGACTTGGAAGATAACTTGTAATATAACTTGGAATAAGACTCAGAAACAGAGAGCAAAACCCCAGGAGACAGATTCAAGGAGATTTGGAGGTGGATGCACAACAATAGTTGAGAAATCATCATTAATGTTTGTTTATCTCTTCTCTTCTTAATCTTTTGTAAAGCTATCATGAAAATGAATAGCTAATCTCTCTATTGTTGGGATTAGGTGTAAGCAACTCTATGAATATGTATCTAATTTGATCATGGTATTATATATGGTTTTAGTTTACTTATCAATTTTGATGTTGTTCTTGAATTGTATGTTTTAATTATAGGTTTTGAAATGGTATAGACGTATGCTTTTTGAATCCGAGACCTAGAACAATCATCTATTAAACTCTAAACTCTAGACATAGATTTAGGTTTAATATTCACTCTAAATATCAAGTTTTAAAACTATTGTGTTGATTAAATTGTCCGAGACATCGGAGTTTGAGCAATACGATATAGCCGGTATATTGATCGATCACTCGAGACATCGAGGGTTAATGAATATAGCGGGATTCTCATCGTGCTCTGGAAACGGACACGTACGTGAGTGATATGTGATAGAATTGACTGATAGCTAGAACCTGTGTAACTGATTCGAATGATACATGCGATTGGGTCGGTGAAATCTAATCCCAGCAATTCAATCTCTCTGTCAAGTTACTACTTTTATGCTTTCGCAAGTTTTCGTAAACAAACGATTCAAAAACCCTTTGAATCTCTTTACTTAGAATTATATTGATTGTTGAACGGCATCGATATCGCATCAGTCCCTGTGGAGACGATAAAATTATACTTACTTTTGTACACCAACAAAATGGCGCCGTTGCCGGGGACTGGCGTTTAGATATTGGAGCATTGCAACAATTTGTATTCTTTTAAGTATTTGTATATATTTGTTATATTATATAGTTGTGGTCTGCACTAATCCTTCTTTGCTAGACAAAGAAGCATTTTTCTTGTTAGGTTAATCCTTTCACAGGTTACTCATCACAAACAAAACCATGACTGATCGTGGTTATAACAACTTCTATACTCCGGATGAGTATGAATCGTATCAACAGTTTCATAGAACTCCAACACATGAAGAGGTGCCAGAAATGCTAATTGATTCAGCAGCAGGCCATGAATATCTAAGTATGTTGGATGGCTATTCTGGCTATAATCAAATTTTTATAGCTGAAGATGATATTGCTAAAACTGCTTTTCGTTGCCCTGGTGCCTTAGGCACTTATGAATGGGTAGTGATGCCTTTTGGATTAAAAAATGCAGGGGCAACATATCAAAGGGCAATGAATTCGATTTTTCACGATTTCATTGAAATTTTTATGCAAATTTACATTGATGACATTGTTGTCAAATCCTCATCTTCTGATGATCATTTAAGTCATCTTAGAAGGTCATTCGAAAGAATGAGGAAATGTGGAT
This sequence comes from Trifolium repens, assembly GCA_030408175.1. Taxonomy (NCBI): domain Eukaryota; kingdom Viridiplantae; phylum Streptophyta; class Magnoliopsida; order Fabales; family Fabaceae; genus Trifolium; species Trifolium repens. The sequence goes on from CP125846.1 coordinate 52,563,222, forward strand.
TAAAAATGAATCCACTAAAATGTGCTTTTTGTGTACATGCAGGAGATTTCCTTGGTTTTGTTGTGCATAAAAACGGCATAGAGATTAATCAAAACAAGACAAAGGCTATCATGGAGACAAAATCTCCAGCAACAAAGAAACAACTTCAATCTTTGCTTGGAAAAATCAATTTCTTGAGGAGATTTATTTCGAATCTAAGTGGAAAAGCTCACCCTTTTTCTCCACTGCTAAAGCTTAAGAAAGATGAGGTATTTCATTGGGGAATTGACCAACAGAAAGCGTTTGATGATATCAAGGCTTATTTATCAAATCCCCCTACTTTGATGCCTCCAATTCGAAACAAAGAAATGAAGTTGTACATTTCAGCATCAGACACAACCATTGGGAGCATGCTTGCTCAAGAGGATGAAAATGGTGTAGAAAAAGCTATTTATTATTTAAGTAGAGTTTTGAATGATGCTGAAACTAGATATTCTGTAATAGAAAAACTTTGCCTTTGTTTGTATTTTTCTTGTACCAAACTTAAGCATTATATAAAACCAATTTATGTTTATTCCCATTTTGATATAATTAAGCATATGTTGTTGAAACCAATTTTGCATAGTAGAATTGGAAAATGGGCATTGGCCTTAACAGAATATTCACTAACTTATAAACCCTTAAGAGCTGTTAAAGGCCAAATAGCGGCTGATTTTCTTGCTGAACATTCAGTGAGTGAAGCCCCAATAGAGTCCATTGATATTGAGCCTTGGAATTTATATTTTGATGGATCTAGGCATAAACATGGTACATGAATTGGGATTTTTATACTTTCACCGTGTAAAATTCCCACAAAAGTTAAGTACAAAATTAATGGGTCTTGCTCGAATAATGAAGCAGAGTATGAAGCTTTAATTACAGGTTTAGAAATTCTTCTAGACTTGGGGGCAAGGCATGTTAAAATAAGAGGCGATTCTGAATTAGTAATAAAGCAATTAACAAAAGAATATAAATGTATTCAAGAGCACTTAATGAAATATTTTGTTATTGCTTTCTCTTTGCTAAAACAATTCGAATCCTATGTTATTCAGCATGTGCCTAGAATTGAAAATCAAGAGGCAAATGACTTAGCGCAAATTGCCTCTGGTTACAAAATGTCGAAGGATACATTCGAAGAGCTCATCGAAATTAAAGACAAACTAATTTCGAATGCTTCTTTGAGTGATGAATTGTCAATGCCAAAACATTTGGGGGCAGATGAGCACGATTTCGAAAATTTTGAACATTTTGATCTCCAAAGTGTTGATTTGTATTCTAAAAGTTTTGAAACAGAAATTTTTGTCATTGACAATTTAAGTGATACTGATTGGAGAAAGTCAATTGTTGAGTATTTGGAAAATCCATCAGGAAATACTGATAGAAAAATAAAATACAAAGCCTTGAGCTATACCATCATTGGAAATGAGTTGTTTAAGAAAACTCCTGAGGGAATTTTGTTAAAATGTCTTAGTGAAAATGAGGCATTCTTAGCCATTACCAATGTACATAGTGGTTCATGTGGCGCCCATCAAGCAGGCCATAAAATGAAATGGTTGCTATTTCGACGAGGTTTATATTGGCCTTCAATGCTTAATGATTGTATAGAATTTGCTAAAGGCTGCCAAGAGTGCCAAAGACATGCAGGTATCCAACATGTTCCTGCAAGTGAATTACATTCAGTAATTAAACCTTGGCCTTTTAAAGGTTGGGCTTTAGACTTAATTGGTGAAATTAGGCCTGCATCATCCAAAAACCAACGTTTCATTTTGGTTGGAATTGATTATTTCACAAAATGGATCGAAGCGGTTGCTTTGCCAAAAGTTGATCAAGAAGTTGGGATTAGTTTCATCCAAAATCACATTATTTATAGATTTGGATTACCTGAAACTATAACCACTGATCAAGGAACAGTGTTTGTTGGACAAAAGATGCAAAATTTTGCGAATAAGGCAGGTTTTAGGTTATTAACATCAACACCATATTATGCTCAAGCAAATGGTCAAGTTGAGGCAGCCAACAAAATTATAATTGGTTTAATTAAAAAACACATTGCCCAGAAGCCAAAGAATTGACACAACACTCTAGATCGAGTATTGTGGGCTTATAGAAATTCTCCTAAGGAATCCACTAATTCGACTCCATTTCGATTGACTTATGGTCATGATGTTGTATTGCCCGTCGAAATTATGGTGCAATCCATGAGAGTGCAAAGGCAGATGGAAATCCCTAGTGAACATTATGAAAATCTTATGATGGATGAGTTAGTTGATTTAGATGAAGAAAGATTGCAAGCTTTAGATGTTTTAATTAGACAAAAAGAAAGGGTTGCTAAAGCTTACAATAAAAAGGTTAAGTATAAAACCTTTAACTTTGGAGATTTGGTTTGGAAAGTTATCTTACCTATGGATATAAGAGATAGAGTCTTTGGAAAATGGTCACCACATTGGGAAGGGCCATTTAAAATCTCTCAGGTGTTATCCAATGGTACATATGAAATTCAAGAACTAACTGCTGAGCAGCGTTCAGTAAATATAAATGGCAAGTATTTGAAGAGATACAAGCCATCGTTGCAAGAAATAAGCATAAACACAGAGTGATTCGAAAGCATAGAAAAAACATATAAATGGTAAAGAAAATTTGCCATGAAAATTAACCAAAATGTCTGAAATAACATAAGACATTATCCAAAATAACTAATAATTTCGAATCTGTAAAATATGTTCGAAAGAGCAAGAAGATAATACATCACAACCAACAAATAAAAGAAAGCGTAAAGATTGCTAAGAGAATTGCGCTGAAAGGTTCGATAAATCTCTTTAAGTTGCGACAGCTTGATTTTCAGCAAGTTGCTCTCCTTATCGAGGCGTTGTGCAGTGGCCTTAACCGTTGCAGCATTGCTACACAATCTTAGTCCCTCATTTGCTTTGGCTTCGATTTGTGCTGGAGTTACTTCAGTAGCAAGCTTAAAGTAATGTTCCTGTAACCTTTCTTCCTCAGCAATTTTAGTCTTCAGTTCTCTAATTTCTGCTCTCCATCTAGCAATGTTATCTTCACCAGCAGCAGTCTTCAAATAAGCAGCTGTTACCCCTGACCTCAAGTTGCTCACTTCGAGATTGCAAGCAGTTGCATCAGCCAAGACTGAGGCATGAGCCTGCATCTGTGCTTGATAAGATTTCTGAGCATTGATGAGCATTTGTTGATTCTTGGCAAATTGGTCGATAAGGGCCTCAATTTGATTAACCAAGAACAACATTGCTTCCTTTGTTCTGTCAGTTTGTAACTGCTGGAGTAAGGCCTTGAGGCTAAAGAAGGCGTTAGGGTAACTGTCTATGACTTTGAGCACATCACGCTGGAGAAAATCTTCAATGAATTTGGCTTCTAAGTGTGCTTGCTCAAGCCTAGCTGTTTCTTCATTTTGCGCAAGAGTTGAGGTTCCTTCACTATTTGTGTTGAAACTGCCCCCGGATAATAACTTTTCGAGCGCTTCTTCTGGGGTAGAAACGTTTAGGCCTTGCAAGAGAGACTCAGGTATTCCTGCTGCAGCGGAGATTTTCGAAGTTGAAGATTGGGGATCAATACTTGAACCCCCAGGTTGCGCAGAAAGATCATCCTCGTTGCTGGATTCGAAGTATTGGTCCATGCTTGCTTGTTCAGGAGAGGGAGACCTTTGGTTCGAATGACCTTCATTATCTGCAGGTTTTGGGTCTTGCTGCGCTGATTCAGCTTGTGTGTTAGGAGTGAGGTTTGCTTGATTTTTTTCAACCGATCCATCTTCGGTAGCAGTGTCATTAACCTTAGGCAAATCCTCTTTCACTTGGTCATCTGTTTCGATGTGAGGGGAAGCTTGGCGGTTTTCTTCAGGATTGCCTTTGGAAGGCGAATCAGCAGTAGATTTTTCTTCATGAGCAGCTCATTTTGATGTATGCTCAGTGACTGGGACTTTTTGACTTTGACCTTCCTCAAGTGTTTCAGGTATTGTCAAGACAGGCATCTAAAAGGAGTAGAGAAATGTAAAGTTAGAAAGAGCAAATTTAATAGAAATATTGCCAAGTGCAAAAGAAAGTTCGAAAAATACCTTGATGGAAGGTGGTTGCAGACATGAATTGGAACTTTCATTGTTAGGCCCAGAGATCTTTTCTTGGGAAGGGCCTTTGGTTGTTTCGTGGTTGGCACCTTGTGGAGGATCTGGTTGTTTTCCAGAAGTCGAATCATCTGGAATGGTGGTGGTAGAGCTGGAGCGAGCTTTCTTCGATTTCTTCTTCTTCTTTCGTTCCTTTAGCTTTTCGGCATCGGAGATTTCGACAGGAGTGTCTTGAGTTGTATGGTCCTCTTGCTCTACTGGTTCATCTCGATGTGCTTTCTTTTCTTTCTTTTTCTCTTTCTCTTTCTTTTTCTCTGAAATCTTCACAGGAGCAGAGGGATTCATTTGGCAAGAGACTTTGGCAATTACTCTGCCAAGATCAGCATCGATATTCTGTTGAAAGCAGATATTGAAGTTAAAAGCTAAGTATGAGAATAAGGAGAAAGAAATACAAGGGAAAATGAGTATACTTGTTTGTCAATCTCTGTCAAATCGATTTTGTCTTTCTTTGATTTCTTCGAGGGCTTTTCAGCTACAAAACTGCTTGCCCTTTTCGAACCCTGTTAGATAGCCACAAAGAATTGTTTATCAGTGGAATTGATGCAAAGATAAAGACAAAGTTTGAAGGTGGGAACAAAGAACTAATATACCTTCTTTTCTTCTTTGACTGGCAAAGATATGGACTATTGTGTAGAAGTCGAAGCATGTTTGGATTTGAGTCCTGGAAATAAACAAGTGATATTTAGTAAGAATCAAAGGGCATGGAAATAAAGGGAATTATCATAAGTGAAAGAAACTACCTTTGGTCGTTGCTGCTTTAGCTTGCTCTGGAGGTGAGGATTTGAAACCACTCGAAACTCTAGCAAGCAGAAAGTTCTCACTAGGAATCGAAGCAGAAAAAAAAATTTCCCACCAATCTTGAAATTCCTTAGTTGAGGAGATGGAGTTTTGATATTCGAAGGGCGTGAGTTCGTGCTTGTGTTTTTCAGTGTTCTTCAGGTAAGACCTGAAATACCCTTCAGTAATGACCTTATGCCCCAAGCAGATATCCTTTTCGTGCTCGTAAAAACTCTTTGGGATGAGCTGGGTGAGGGCAAATTGGCGAGACATAAGGTTAGGGAAGTAACCAACTAACCCATAGTTTTTCGAGGTTGTACCAATTCGACATGAAAGAACGGTGGGATCCAGGTAAGCTAACCATTGTGCAAGTCCAAATTCTTCGAGATCTTTGAGAGGAGGGAATGGTTGTACAAACCAGGAAGGCCCAATAGCACGCTTGATGAACGGAGCATATTCCTCTTTGAAAGTCTTTAAGCCCAAAAATACATTGAAGTATTTTAGGAAGCTATGCTCATAGTTCAAGCCCATAGGTAGAGGAACTAATCTCACTAGCCTTGTTCCTTCAATTTGTCGCCTCCGCGCCTCAACCTCATAGTCTCCAGGGAGGTAGAATTCAAGTTCTTTCTCGAATGTGGCGTTGAGCCACAGTTGTAGAAGCCAAAATGGCCCAGCAGCCAAAAAAGTGGAGCCATCTCCAGTCTTTTTTAGGTTCTCACTGGCAAGTTGCATCAAGGCGAATAAACAACCTAAGATTAAGCGCCCTAGCCCAAACTGGCGACCTGCATGAAGTTGAATGACCATAGGAATAAACTGTTTGGCAACTTGCAGAGATTTCGAGCAAAAAATGTAGTGGGAAGCCATAAGGTGAGAAAGGCTACGTGTTCAACATCAGATACCTCTTCCTCACCAACTGCGTGGTTCTCTTGGATATATTTCTGAAAGGTTTTCTCTTTTGGGGCAAATTCGATGGCTAAACTAGTTTTGGTCGGATCGTAAGTCTCGCCTAAGGGGCTAAGCTCAGCCATGGCAGCTACATCGAAGAGTGTAGGAGTCATCATCCCACACTCGAAATGGAAAGTATTAGTGGAGCTTTCGAAGAAGTGTAGAGCTGCCACCAACATCTCTTGGTGATATTTGGGGCCTACCCTAGAGAGTTGAATCAACTCGAAAATGCCAGCATCCTTTCAGAAATCCCCATAACCTACTTGCACCCTATCTAACCATTTAATGTGGTCCTCGTTACCATAATATGGTGCAGACCTAAAAACCTTGTTAGGGGGTTTTATAAAATTGAAGTTGTAAGGGGAATCTATGAATGCCCTAGGCTTACAAGGTTTATGCACTGGAAATATATCAAATATGGTAGAAGATTTTCTTTTAGCATCAGGCAAAGGACCACCGAACGCATGGGTTTTGTCAGCAAGGGAGTAAGGGAACATTACCTGTGTTTCCCAGATCTTGCGTTTTGCTGTGTTCATCACAGGCTCTAAGACGGTGTTGGGAGCAAAGTTCTGCAACACGGATTCGCTCCATCCTCCTGCTAAAGGAAGTTTTTGGTTCTGCCCCGAACTAGAAGCCATGATTTATGAGTGAAGAATGGATTTTTAGAGTGAAAATGTGAAAATTCAGGGAGAAATAGTGGAGGAAGGTTGAAGAAATCTGGGAACAGTGAAGGAGAAACGAAGAAGAAGAAGCTTGAGAGTTCAAGAGTGTAAAAAGTGAAATAGAATTTGAGAAATCCTATTTATAGGGTTTGAAAAATTTTGGACAAGCTAGGAAAAGTTCAGAAAGGTCCTTTCCGTTTCGACTTCCTGCGTTGACACGTGGCCTTTGCGTGCAGAAAAAGTGGGAGTCATGATAGTTGTGGGAAACGATGTGACGGTTAAGAGAAAAAGTAATGATGCTCTGACGTCACAGCCGTCATTGAGAAGTATGAAAGATTGGTTCAGAGTCTTTTCAAAAATGCCATCTTCTCTTTCGAGTGCTCATTCGAAGTTGGCATTTTTGGGGGGCAATTTGTTGGGACATATTTTTGTTAAATAATTTTAATAAAAGAATGTTGGTCTAACAAAATAATGAGTTAATTTTAAAATGACAGGTGTCATTTAACCATTGCTGAAAATGTCATCAGAGTATTTGTTTCGAATAATTGGCTTCGAATGGCCATAAGCGGATTCGATTAACAAAATTCTTATGATATTTATCATCGAAATCCAAAAGCTTAGTGTGGAGTTCGAAGCGAGGAAAAGAATTTGGGCCAGATGATTAAAGCCCAAAAGAAATTCAGAGTCAAGCCCAAAATGTGAAAGCGCCAAAAAGAGAAGGTTTCGAAAGGAAGAACGTGGGTTCGAAGGCGAAATCTGGAGCGTCCAGATCATCTAAGCAGTTATATTTTGCTTCGATGCATAAATTGCGTTTTCTTAGAAGAAAACGGGGTCGCAAAACTGTCTTACTAAATTTCTCTGAAAATTCTAAGTATTCAAGCGTAATAAAGAAAGGAATTCTGAAGAGAAATATGTATGGTTTGTGAACCATTTTTCTTGTATTTGCACTTTACCATTAATGAAAGTTTACTTTACTGCAATTTTTTGCATTCTATTGTTACTTTTGTTTGAAGTTGTTGAATCGAGGCGATTCGAATTAACATACTTTATCTTCTTCGTTAAGAAAACCAAAACACGCAAATGTTTGTTAAATCTTGATGAACATTCAAAAGCTCTTCATAAAAGAAACAAGCGTAAAATTGTCCTGAGATTCCTAGTTTGATCTCGCTAGTTAAAACGTAAAACTAGCGCTTGTTTGCAAATTTTCGGTGTAAACAGTTATATAATTTAGTTTTATGATAATCAACTTTGACTTTGTTTTGCAAAAAAAAAAGTGATAATTAATTGAGTTTGTAGTATTAGCTAAAATTATCAATTTGAACCGACATATAAATATGAAATGACTTGAAAAATTTATTTAGTTAATTTTAAATTTTTTTATGTAAAATAATATGGGTAAAATTAGAATAAAAATTAATAAGTTGTATAATTTGGTCCTAGATAGGATATTGTGAACATCAAACAATAGTTGATTTCTTTTTTTGAATAAATTTTTTCTAGTTTGTTGGGTTGTTGTTATTTTTTTCTTTGGATATACATGTTTTATCAGTAGTAATTTCATATATTATTTGTGAATAGTCATTTTGCCACCCTATCTTTTTCTTACGCGCCATATAATTTTCCCACAATATCTATGTCCGCTACTTAGGCAGTGGATACATCCAGAAACATCTTACCATTATAACGTTCGCTACTTAAGTAATGAGTAATGGCCGATATTTCTCATTTTTATAACATTCGCTACTTAAGTAGCGGAAGAGTAAAATGAGAAACGCATAGGGTGCGAGTAATCGGTAGGACGGCAAAAGTAATTTTCATTATTTGTTGTCTAACCTAAAAAATTTAGCCCCATCAATTATTCGTGTCCAGGTCCGCCCCTGGTTCACGGGGACTATTTTTTTGGTTACACGTTCACGGGGACTATGGTATAATAGAGGTGCACGAATTTCACTATATAGATATTTATTTATGGGTGATCATGCTAATTAGTAATTACATTGTATCTTAATTACAAGTTAAAGAGTTTAAAAAAAATTAAAAACGAAATTTTCTATTAAAAAGTATTTTTAAATATTTTGATGAAATACACTTTCGAATAATATATTTCTCAATTATATTGCTATATATTTTCAAGAAATATTTGTATATTTGATTTTTAAACTTTCAATGGAATACACATTTTAAGTGATCCCTTTAGGTGAAGATCAATTCCTAATAACCTAATGCTTTGCAACTAATTGGCTGATACTATTTAATATTTCAAATATCATAAATTATGTTTTTAGTTATAATAAAAAGTTTCAACAATTTTGATCCTCCAAATATTTTTCTATTAAATTTTTTATCTCTACTTTTAAGTCAATACATGTGTATATATCATTTGAAATTTTGATTTATTTTTATAGTCGCGTACATTAGAAATTTTTCTTGCGAAAGTTTAGAATTTTCTAAAAAGGGATTAATTAAATATGAATTTTTAATTTTTGGCGCTTAATATTTTGTTAACTTAAAAGCATATACCAGAACTAGTGGCAAACGTTATTAGAGAAAACTTGCAGAAACTTTTAAAATTTATAAAAGAAAAATTTAGAATATTTATAGACATCAAAAACTTATTTAACTCTAAAAAAACTTAAATAATATCAAGACTATTTTCTCGCCAAGATATCTATTTAAATATAATAAGTTACTTCCTCCTGAAAAGCTATTATTCCATTCGAGGGACCTTTTTTACTTACTCCTTAAAAGTTAAATCGACACTTTAGGTAATTTTTTCATAGATAGGATTTCCTTTCCTACGAGACATCGAAATGTGCCATTATTCCTTGGTTAAATTGTCCTAAATGCTGATTTCCTTTCTAAAGGTGCAATCCATAGAAGCTTTAGCAAAGGGCTTATCGAAGGACCATCTTTGGGCATTAAAACTTCCAAGGCGGATACGCCTATGCCTGGCTTCCTTCCTCCACAGAACACTATCTACCGTGGCGTGGGATAAAATTTTCTTATCTTCTTTCCTCGGTATTTACCGTTGTGCCCCTGCGCTATCAAGAAGAAGGAATACCCGGCAAAGTCCCTTCTACGCATAGCGGGTTATTTAACTCCTAAATATTACTTTCTACGTCTCATTTTAGAGATATAATTTAATTTTTTTTAAGAAACAAAAGAAATTATATAAAAATGCATAAGATGTTATTAAACAATATCAAATACAAGAAACACAAATTATACAATGGAGAAAATCTGTCAAAAATAACCAAGAAAATTCTTACATATTCAAATTTACACACATTGAATATGATTAACTCGCCAATGATTATAAGATAAATAACATTTCTTTTTTTCAAGCTAACCTTCAACCACTATCAAAACAAGACTTTAATTTTGTCAAACAAAGCCTCAATAGATTTACCGCTCAAATGAAAATTAAAGTATCAAAGAAATTGAGTCGTTTTTGTATTATGTTTTTATTTGTTGTTCCTAAGAATGTTACCTTAATTTGCGTTAAAAAAAAAAATGTCTTAATTAGGTGCGATCATATCTAAGTTTTTTTCTAATGGGTTGATTCCAGTGATAAAAAGTCACTTTATTAAGATACACTTATCAATATAATATATTACTAGTTGTTAGAGTAATTAATTGAACTGAAATGTAGTAAATAAAAATATAGTAGTAAATATTGACAATACAAAAATTAATTAATGAAACATTCATAATACTACTACTCTTTTAAATAAACAAATAATCCGAGACATAAAAATGTTTTTTTTAAATGGCAAAATATATTATTAATCAGTGCGTTAAAAAAATGTTACTCTAGATTTGTAAAAAAAAAAATGTTACTCCAGTGCGTAAAAAAAAATGTTACTCTAGTATTCTTTTTTTGATTTACAATATTGTCAATGAGAATCGAATCTAAGACCTTATAATCCATTTATGCTTACCATATTTAGGCCCCTTTTATATTAGTATTGATAGTTATACTCATGGATACTAATTGTAAATCAAAAAATATATTATTAACCAGTGTGTCAAAAAAATATTACTCCAGATTTGTAAAAAAAAAAAATGTTACTCCAGTGCGTCAAAAAAAATGTTACTCTAGTATTTTTTTTTGATTTACAATATTGTCAATGAGAATCGAACCTAAGACCTTATAATCCATTTATGCTTACCATATTTAGACCTCTTTTATATTAATATTGACAGTTATACTCATAGATACTAATTTAAATCTCTCACCACTAGACCAAACCTAGTGGTTTGTTATTCCAGTATTCTTGTTACTAATATTGTACCGTAATTATAATCAATCTTTTTTAAAAAGAAAAAATAACTTACAAATGAATTGATCAAACGTGTTCTGTTCTATTTTTCGTCGGACAAATTAAAGACACAATTAGGTAAGGGAATGCTGAATAAGCCCTCAATTGAAAACCTTCTTTAATGCAACTAAGAAAATTTGCAATAAATAAGAATATGTAAATTGTTATGAATGTTTAATGTTTCCTTGTACACTGCTTTAATGATCTAATTATTGAAATAGTGTATTGTTGGTAGAAACCAATTATGAAATTTAAATATTCTTGCTTATGCCTCTGTATGGTCAGAGGAGGCATGCTGCATATGCATATGATAAAGGATGAAGGATCTGAGGCATACTTCATTAATCACTACAATAAATTAATTTGGTGCTCAAATTAAACAAGCTAGGGTATTCTTGAAGTAACCCATATCTAACAATATTTATTTTTAAAATACTGTTGTAGTTCTTTTTAGCATATCTTGTGCTGAGGAGACTACTTTATTTATTATATCTTATTTTGACCTGTTAAAAAAAGAACAATATTTATTTTTGTAGAAAAAAAATTAACAAACTCAAGGAATCACCCCACAACTCCACCACAGAACCCTAACGTCCAAGCAAGACGCAAACCTTAAATATCCCTCATAGCTCAGTAATTATAATATTGCAATCTCTCAAACCTCTCACATAACCTCCCAACCATTCATCAATTTTATCACGAACAACTCCATTTCTATATCGAACAATTTATAATCGAAATGACTTGAGTTTGTCTTTGTAAAAAAAAAACTAAAATGAAATGAAATATTTGTTGAAGGAATAGAATTAATATGTATACAAAAGAAAAGCTAAAATAATAGTATCTTGTGCATATTATTCATAATTAATAATGTGTCAAATTTTATTTCTTTCTCTCAATATTTTTGGTGTTAACCCGCTGGGTAAATAAAGTCCGAAAACAAATTATTTCATTCAAAATTTGAACTCAAATTCTTTTTAACAAATCCTCTTTTGATTTTCCTTTAACAATTTGATTCACTTAATATTGTTGAATGTTTTGTTTTAATTCATGTTTTTGTTAGTTAGTTACTTGTTTACAAGTTAGTTAGCTTAGTGTGAGTTAGTTATGTTAGTTATACAACTAATGGATAGAGTTGGTTGTAACTAACTTGGATTACTTAGATGTGAAGTAATCTCTATAAATAGTGTTGTGTATATGAGAAAAGTGTAATCCAGTGTAAAATAGTGAGAAGAAGTGAATTTTTGTAAAGTGTTATAATTCTTCTCTACTATCTTCTTCTTTAACTTTTATTCTCTCTTATCTTCATCTCCCTAATGTGTGTGTGTGTGAATAACACAAGTGTGCTATGTGCTTTTCATCTTCTCCAGATTCTCAGAACAGTCTGAGAACGTTCTCCTGCTACATCAGGTTGAACATGAGTGTGTGTGTGTGTGCAATACTTTGCAATTGAGCGTGTCAAAGTGTTTCCGCTGCGCTAACAACTGGCATCAGAGCCTGGTTATTGACCCATGGGGTTTCAATAATGGCTTCGGCAAAAGAGACTTTTCAATCAAGAATTGAGAAGTGGGTAGTGAGGATACAAGAAATCTTTGTTTTCCTGGAGAGTGTTGGAAATGGTGCAAAGAAGTATCCAAAAAGAGGAAGATAGTGCTTCCTGCAAGAAATCCAAGAAAAGAGTGAATTTTCAGAGGAATTCTTCTACCAAAAGTGCAAAAGAAGCGTCAAAAGATTCAAACAAAGCTCACAGTAGAGCCAAAGAAGAAAGGTGCTTGGTGAAGTGGAAAGTAAATTGCCTACATCAATGGTATCACGTAGAACACAACACACGGAGAAACATTTTAGAAAGAGAGATTCACATGAAAGTTGTAGAAGGTATTCTTACATCTAAAGGGGGACAAGAAAATGTTCTTGTGTTAGAGAATCTTGATGAAGTGTTTCTAGATGTTGAGGTAACAAAAGTTTAAATATTTGATATGTGCTTGTGTTTATTCTTGCAAAGAATTGTAAGAATTTAGAAGAAGCTTTTAGTTATCTCGTAATTATTCGGTGTTAAGAGTGTTCATGGTGTCATAGATTACAACAACTTTATCAATAAAATTTATGTTAAGAGACTTCGCATGGTTAACGATGAAGATAATGCTAAATTGTTTTCTGGTAATGGGTCATTGAAATCAATTCATTTGAAGGATTCTGATTTGTGATTTGTTCGAAAATGCTTCAAACTGTGTGGAATTGATTCGGTGTATTGGTGACTTAGAGAAGACTCTTGTGACAGTGGAGAAGTCAAATTCAAATTTGGTTGAGATTTATCTTGATAAGATTCAAGTTAATGATGAGGTCTTGGTGGTGTATCAAAGTGTTTTAAATTGAAAACTTTGCACTTGGGAAAAACAAATGAGTGTCCAGATGTTGGACTTGTTGAGCATTATGGTTGATGATGAGTAGTCAACATCAGAAGCTAGTGTTGAGAACGTTCTGAGAACGTCAACTAGATCTAGAAGTGTACCAGCCAGACTACAAGAATTTGAAATGAATTGAGATGATGAAGTTACATATGATGATGTTCTTGTTCATTTAGCCTTTTATGCAGATTATGAACCTGTGAATGTTGAGGCTGCATTGAAAGACAAGAAATGTGTGTGCTTGTTCATCATTGAACTAGTGAAGCAACCCATATGCAGAATTTGTGCCTGCTACTCTGTATGTGTGTTTCAGTGTGTGTTTGTGTGGATTTAGATCCAACAATTGGTATCAGAAAGTGTGCATTTAAGGGTTGTCATGTGTCTAGTGTTTGACTAAACTCATGGTAGGAGCAAACATAGTGAAATGAGATTCCACTACTTAAGAGAACTGGTAGACAAAGGAATTCTCAAGCTAGAATTGTAGAACTGAGCTGCAAGTTGCAGACCTGTTAACTAAGGGATGGATAGTGGAAGTGTTCAACAGGTTGAAGAATTTGATGGGTGTGAAGTCATTGGAAAGCATGAATTAAGGAGGAGTGTTGAATGTTTTGTTTTAATTCATGTTTTTGTTAGTTAGTTACTTGTTTACAAGTTAGTTAGCTTAGTGTGAGTTAGTTATGTTAGTTATACAACTAATGGATAGAGTTGGTTGTAACTAACTTGGATTACTTAGATGTGAAGTAATCTCTATAAATAGTGTTGTGTATATGAGAAAAGTGTAATCCAGTGTAAAATAGTGAGAAGAAGTGAATTTTTGTAAAGTGTTATAATTCTTCTCTACTATCTTCTTCTTTAACTTTTATTCTCTCTTATCTTCATCTCCCTAATGTGTGTGTGTGTGTGAATAACACAAGTGTGCTATCTGCTTTTCATCTTCTCCAGATTCTCAGAACAGTCTGAGAACGTTCTCCTGCTACATCAGGTTGAACATGAGTGTGTGTGTGTGTGTGCAATACTTTGCAATTGAGCGTGTCAAAGTATTTCCGCTGCGCTAACAAATATCACATTAAATTTTTATCAAGCTTGGTTGGAAATTTAATTAGCGCATTAATCTAATCACGTTCTAATCATCATCATCATCATCATCACAATTATACACAAGTGTAACAAACAATTATACACAAGTGTAACAAACATTTTGTTATATCAGTATTAAAAAAACATTTTGTTATACTCCATCGGTTGTTTTATTTTTTGTCGTACAAAGGAAATTATGAAAGACGCGATTATTAATCTATTCAATGTATACCTTCTTTCAATAAATAAGAATTTAATATATTGTTATAATGTTTCATGTCCTTACCAAAAAAATGTTTAATGTTTCATGTGTACACTTCTTTAATGCTCTACGATTGAAATTGGTCTTGTTGGTAGAAAGCAATTATGAAATTTAAAACAAAAAATATTAGAGTACAGTAGTTAAAAAAGTCTCTGGATCTAATTTTTTGGAAATTTTTTAATTCAATTTTTATAAGAATTAATGATTAATGATATTTTATTTACCTCATCACACTCCAAATTACTATAACCTATATTTTTTTTAAAGAAATAGAAAGTTTAACGCTGACTTTATTTTTTTGAAATTTAAATATTTTTTTTATTAATTACCGTTTGTAGTATTGTGAGGAAGAGATGCATTCTTGTATGCATGTCATATGACATATCAATAGGTGATAAAACCGGTCCGACCCATTTGATCCGCCATTTCTAGCAAGTCGGACTGAGGTTTTTAACTCTGTATTTTAAGATGGTCAGCCCCGTCAGTTCGTTTTAAAAATGGGGGCGAGGCAGGCTTGCCCTCGAGCTCAATCTAGTAACTCTTTTTTCTTTTTGTTTTTGGTAAAAAAAATTATTCTTTGGCACCCCTTCTTAAAAAATGATTCTTCTTCCAAAATTACTAGGGTTTGTCTCCATTTGTTAAATTCATTTGCTGCCGCCATGAAGTTGTTTTAATGATTTTTTTGCCTTAACATTGCCATAGCAATATTGAATTAAATGGATTATTTTGGTATTTTAATGTAATTTAAATGTGTTTGTTTTCATTTTGTGTGTTTATTCTTGGTATTATTGAAGTTCTATTATATGCTCTTAAAAAATATCTTTTGTTAGACTCTTTGATAATACTTAATATTTTAATAACTAATTTAATAATTCAAGCTGTAAAAAAAAATGTTTGTCCACCAACTCGCCAATAAACGTGGCAAACTTGAGTTTTGAGTCCGGACACCTAATTATTGGCCCGTCTCGCCCCACTTTTGGTCAAACTTAAACGGGGTGGGCCTATAAATGAGGTAAAAATAGTGATTAGCTGATAGGTTAGTTGATGGTCGATGGCTTATAATTTATAGCTGATAAGCAAATTGAAGTGTTTGATAAAATTAATGGTTCAACTAACTGATAAATGTAATTAAAATGACCTAATTAAAATGTAATTAAAAGAATATTGCTAATTCATAATAAAATTTGTATAAGACTAATATTTAACATTTACTTTATTATATTTTTGTGTATAAATTTTCTAAGAATCATGGTTTTTATGAAAACTCATAAAAATTGATATTTTTGTTAAAAAAGTATATTACTTTATTATTGGTTTTATGGTACAAAACAATAATAATAAGGATATATTATAGAACAAATAGCAACGTAATTTTTCTTCCTTACGGTGAGCAACATAAATCAAAACGTCAATTATAGTGCTTATAAAAAAAACTCAATTATAGTAAAAATTGCAATAAGGCTATTGATCATTAATCACGGATTATTAAAAAAAATATGGTTTATATTAATGTAAAATATACAGTTTTATTTTAAATAATAAATTATAAAGGATTATGTTGAATTTTAGATGAAATAATAAAGGTTAAAATGGAAGAAAAAATGACAAGTTATAAGCTCAAAAATTAATTGATATAGTCTGAAAAATAAACTATTAAAATAAATTATAAACTCATGATGAAAAGACTGTTATCAAACTGATCTTTTAGCTCGTAAGCTATAAGACATAAGCTTTAAGTTAGCTTATTGTGCTTGCCAAACAGAGCATTCGATGCTAACTGTTTGGTAAGACCAATTGATGATAGGAAAATATATGACATTTTAAGTATGTATTTAGGTTTATTTCATGTATTTTTAGTAGTTTTAATAAGTTGCAAGACCAAAATCATGTGAAAAGCACAAGAAAACCAAAATGATTCAAGCTAGACACCAGTTGAAGAAAAGTGGAAGAAAAAAATACAAAAAAAGGCGAAAAATGAAGATTTTCAGCAGATGTCGTCGTACCACAATGGAGTGCATCGTACCACGATGCTATTGGATTACTTTGAAACAAATCTGTGCAATTTTGGAAACATATCAGATCACATCGTACCACGATGTACCTCATCGTACCACGATGTACCTCATCGTACCACGATGAAGTCATGTGAGACATCGTGGCACGATGCATTCATATCGTGCCACGATGGTGCGTAAAATCCAAAGCCTGGGCCCCACCATCTTAGGTGGTCCCGACACTGCCACTCCACGATCTTCTCCACCTCTCTCTAATTGAGTTTTTGTCTTCTGTGGGAATGAAACCATATACCCTGAAATTCAAGTATATGTTTTATCCATTTCAATTTGTAATTTTGGTTACCGAAAAACTTTTGTATACCGAAACATTTTTTGTGGGTATGAAATCAAATAATAATAAAAAGACAAAATTATTTTTGTTGTAGGGGTAAAGATATAAATATACGGGTGGAAGGAAAATTATTTTTATTTGTTGGGGTTAAGCTATAAATAAATGTAAAAGCCCAATTTATTCTGCACAGTGAAATAGAATCAGAATACGAAAGTAGAGAGAACAAGTTCTTTTTTGGTAAAAAGCGTTCGTTAGTGAAAAAAGCTGAGAGACATGGCGACACTCGATTCCGACGTTCCAATGGTTCCCGCCGGCGAGTCTTCCTGCTGCGCTCACGGTGCATCTTCTTCCAAGAAGCCTAAGCGATTCGAGATCAAGAAGTGGAATGCCGTTTCTCTCTGGGCTTGGGGTTTGTCGCTCTCAAACCCTAATTTCAATTTCGTTCTACTTTTCCGTTGTTAACGAAATTTCTGATACTTGTTGTTGTTGTTTTGGTTTGTTGAATTTCAGATATTGTTGTTGATAACTGTGCTATCTGTAGGAATCATATCATGGATCTCTGTAAGAGTTTTATTTCAATTTTATTTTTTTGATTAATCATAGTAATTGTTTTAACCTAAATTAATTTGTGTTTGATTATTGTTTTAGGCATTGAGTGTCAAGCAAACCAGGCTAGTGCTACTAGCGAGGAATGCACAGTTGCTTGGGGTATGATCTTAAACTTTATAATCCAACTAAGGGCACATTTGGATTGACTTATTTTTAAGCTTATGCAAACACATAAGTTTTTATGTATTATTCATAAGCTTGTCAAAGGTAGTTTATGAAAAAAACAACTTATGAAGACAATTTTTGCTAGTGAGAACTTATGAATAACATAAAAACTTATTTGTTTTCATACGCTAAAAAATAAGTCAATCCAAACGAACCCTAAATGATTCTTGGTTATGTGTGAAATTTGTTTTTAGATGATTTCAGTTGATGGTATTCAATTATTCATCTATATATGAATAAAGTTGTTGACTATAGGATTCAGCAATTTAGGATTGTTTAAAAGGGTAAAGCTTATAAAGAGTGCCTTACCTAGTATTCATACTGTAAAATAATAAGAGGTGTATTATATATACAACTGTTTTGTGGTATCTGTTTAATAAAAATAACAGCTTCTTTGTGTCTAACACTGTGCATATAGTGTCTGGAACTGTATATAAGTTTGGTCTTGTACTCTTGTTTAGAAATAAGGGGTTTTGTATTGGGAATTAACACGATTGTGTGAAGTGAAACCAATAAGGAGACAAAAGGTGCAACTCATACTTAGGCTGTGATGTAAACTTACCTAATTGCCTTAGGTAATGCTTCAATATTTTGTTCTCATATTTTCCAGGATACTCTGCCCCCCCTTCTTTTTTTATTGCGCTTTTATTTTCTGTTCAACCCTTTTGGCTGAAGCAAAGTAAGCTTCTTAAGTACATTTCAGTGACATTTTTCACACTTAAGTGTTACTTTTCATTAAATATGACTTTCCTATTCTGTATTATTTTGCCGCCACAAGTTCATGTGTTTTTTACGGGGGCTGTATTGACCAATTATACTGTAAAACGAATCCCACCCTATCTTCAATTAATTTAAAAAAAAAAATGTATTTCGCACACTTGGCAGGAATTTAAATAGTCATGTTCATTAGTAAACTTCAGTAGAAAATGAGTAGGACTCTTCTCCCAATTCCTAGGAAACATCACCCTCCATAATAATGAGCTCGTCGAACAGTTTATTGTATGACTATTGACTAGAGAAAAAATATCACTATTTATTGTTTCACATATTTATGAAAGGTAGGGCCCAATGGTTGGAGTTGTTACTGTGTTGCTAGTGGTCATGGGGTTGAGTTGTAGAATCAGTCTATTGCAAATGCAAGATGAGGATGCCTATAATAAATTCCTAATAGATCCAATACCTCCTTGCACCTTGCCTAGACTGGAGCTTTATGGCACCATGTTGCTTTTTTGTATAAATTTATCTGCATATCAAAAGTGGGCCTTTAATGTTAATGGTAGTTACCAATTAAATACTTACTCCTATCATGTAAGAGTGCAACCCAAAGTTCAACTATAAACAAACATGTAAACAAATTCAAGAGAAAACCAACTATGAACCATTAAAGTTGTCGGTCTTTACGAACTATAGATGCAATAAGATACTAATAATTAGTGCTATGTAACTCCAACTATGCCATCTTTGTTTTTGTCCTTACTTTTGAGGTATCCTTACTTGATGATATTATAATGGTGATAGAACACTAGGGTCATTGGGCCCAAATCATTCACACACAGTCTCTAGAAGGTTATAAAAGCTGTGAGAATAAAAGTTAGTTACTAGGGATTATGAGTTAGTTAGCTCTCTCTCTGAATTTAGGCAACCTTCTGATGTAAAAGAAAAGGTAGAGTGGTAGCGAGGTGAATGAGGCATTATGGAAGTTGTTGAGTTTGTTAGGAGAGAATTTCTCTCTGGATTAGGAGCTTAGATCTGGTAGGAATTCATAGAACTCTGGCTATCTCTTTCTTTTCTATTATCACACACATTGCATTCACATACCTTGCAATAAAATTCCATTTCTACTGTTTCATATATTCCCGTTTTCTGTGATCATTCTCTTTGATGTTGATAACAGCTTTGAAACTTTGAATAGGTGACCTTCAAAGTTTATACCATAATGGGATCAGTATTTTTCTTTTAATTTGAAATACATGCAGATTTTTTGAACTAATGTGCTTTCTTGGTCCGTGAGACTAGTTTGAACTTTGAGAATTAACCATTATAATGATCTTCATTTTTCTGCTTTCCCATCTGTAGATCATGTTTTCATTAGTTGCTCTAAGCATATCTTTGTATGGGCATAGTTATACACTACAGTTAACCATGAATGCATTTTTTTCGCCCTCCTAACTTTGAATAGATTCAAATTTCAAATTCTTAGTTTTGTTCCTTTATCATAAAATATAATGGATATATAATTTTGGCAACGAGGTAAAATCTTTTGATTCGCAGTGAGATACTTGAAAACTGGTCGCATATCACCATATCCAATGCTGAGACCTACATGATATACATCTATTTTTGTGGGGGTGGTGGACTGGGGTACAAAGTAGTAATTGCTGTTAGTCCAAAAAATCCCATTATAATTTATAACCACTATAAAAAAAATATCAGATGGAGTAGATATCATCCTTACCATACACAGTAATCTTGATGGCAACCCATCATCTGAGGGGAAAAGTGGCAGAATGATAGCAGATAAGGCCCTAGGCTAAGAGCGGGAGAGAGAAGACAAAGGAGGACATGATAGTTGTGAAGTCTTAAAGAGTGATAGAGAATGCATTAGACTTGGCTACTGAATATTTTTTGAAAATTTATCATATATTTGATACTTATAATGATACTGTGCTGCATCGGGTAAAATTTAAGAGAGTTTAATTTTGACAGACCAGCACTGCAAACTTCTTATTGATCCCAACAATTTTAATTGATTGATAGGGTAAAATATATTTATACACTGACAGCACATTTTAATTAAATCCAAGTAGGACTTAATCATTTGTGAAGTTTTCTAACATTAGTTCATAGGTCAATTTTCTAATTCTGTATGATTATCTAGTTCTGGATTACTCAAAAGTTTCTCATTTTGGCTGGTATCTTATACAGGGGTTTGTAACCATGCTTTTCACTTCCATTGCATAAGCCGATGGTTGAAAACTCGTCAAGTTTGCCCACTAGGTATGTGGACAAATTTCCTTGTACCTTTCTTTTTCTGTTTGGACCCAGTTGATTAATTAGTTTTTCTTACTGGCTTCATGTTTCTCTGCTTGGTATAGATAACAGTGAGTGGGAGTTTCAGAAATACGGTCACTAAGAACTTTGATGCTGCTGAGATACTGCCTACTTGGACACTTGAACTGTTTATCTTTTCTTTTGGAACATTTATAGCTCTATCTGCACTGTCCTTTGCTTGTCTACTTGAGTTTTTAACAGTATTTTAAAGAAGTAACTCATTAAATGCATTAACACAGTTACACCCTCCACTTGAAAATGCGATCATACTATTTCAACTTGCATCAGTATGGAGATTTGGGTTGGCTCATTTGATTCTCCTCTTCGTTTGAGAGGAAAATGAGCTTTCTTTGATTGGAAGATATAAAGATTCTATGCATGTACATAAAACAGACTATAAAGTTGCTTGAATGTTAGTTGTTTGCTCTTTTTAATTAATCATACAATCTTTCACTTTTCGCTCTGCATGACAAATTATTTATGGGTGAATACTCCGATACACATCTTATGTGGATATGTACCGGTACGCGGCTTAAGTGGATGATTGTGATTGGTCCATAAATAGTACTACTTAATATGAAAAATTAATAAATACTATTTGTAAATCAATCATAATCATCCATTTCAATTTTCAAAAAAAAGAATCATCCATCTCAATTAATGTATTGGTACATATCTATAGATAATATGCAATCACGAGTAGGATTTATGAATAATTCTAATGATTTCTCTTGAAAAAACGTTTAATGCATTCTAGTTCACAAAATAGTTAATCTTTAATTTATCACCTTGTTTAATTAGTTAGAAAATATTAGTTGTGTTGTGTGTACCAAAAAGAATTGTTGTGGAAATATAACTTTGCTTAGGATTCAGACTTACCCAAATATATCTTTAATCTATTTGCAACATAAAATATGGTGCCGAATATAAAAAAACTTGTAATATTTTAAAAATTGGTAATTTTATAAAATAGAAGGCTTATAATCAATAGAAATCTTGTGGAATGATAGCACCGTAAAATTGGTTCATGTACTTCATAAAATAAGAGGTGATTTTTAATATGGAGCATTATTAAACTTGTCTATAGAACAATCCACTTTTTACCATCAAATCAAGTATGACCAATGTTAATCTATTATCGTTTGTCCACAAAATATCTTCTATGACTCTATCTTTAACCCTTCATCTATGAACCTACAACTTGAACAACACTGTATTGAAGATAAAATTAAAATAAAATATAGTCTTCACATACTAGTAGAATCTATGGTTTCTATTTGTTCTTATGGTAAAAAATAAACTGTCCTATCATTGAAAAGTTTGGTAGTAGTCCATGTTATCCAACAAGGTAATTTTTTCGTAAGATATATTTTTATCTATATCATAGTTCAGATATATCAATTATTCGATAAACTTAAAAAGTGAGTTGTTACTTAAATATAAGATCATAAAAAATATATATTATTAATTTTCATTAGTGTTCAATAAATTACTCAAAATTCTTCAAACGGAAGTCTAGATTTCAACAATAACCGCAACTACAATTTAAAATCATGCAAGATGATACAAACTCTATCATGAAGATAACATCACACAAACTCAATTTGTTTTATGGTAAAAAATAAACTGATCTATCATAGAAAAGTTTAATAGTAGTCCATGTTATCCAACAAGGTAATTTTTACTCCATAAAATATATATTTGTCAACTACTTCTTACGATCTTATATATAAACAATAATTTATTTTTTAAAATTTATTAAATAACTGATATATGTTATTTATTATACCACCATAGGATGATACAAACTCTATCATGAAGATAACATCACAAAAAGTAAAGTCACAATTTTCCATAAACCTATATTAACATGAATCTAACCTATGATTTTTGCACTATAATGGTTCCAAGTTAGGTGTACATTTTTTGACCTAACTTGGCAGTGGGCTCATTTTTTTTTTCTCTCATGATAAGGCCTGCTTCTGTTTAAGTACAGTTTGTTGAAGTAGTCAATTATTTATACTTTGTTGGTCATTCTCATTAAATGTATTTGGTTGAAAGATGAGTTTTAATAAGAAAAATAGAATCCATTTCCTATAGGAAATCTCTTTCTAAACACAAAGGTCAACCCTATTCTCTCTTTATATAATTTTTTTTTCTCCCTTGCACGTTCTATACTTGACTTGTATCAATTTTAGCCTTGTATTTCTGTTGTAGCCTCGTAGGCTTGCAACAACAAGAGTTAATTTAACTTCCTCATTATATTCTCATGACCTACCCCAAGATTCTATACTAATTGTTCCCTATCTCTCCATGTTTTACAATGAAGTATATATAAAGAATTCAAATTATGATCTCGCACGCAGTTGAGATACTCTCTATTTTTCAAATATAAAGAATTCAAATTATGATAGAGATACAAATAAGAAATTGCGACTCCTATTTATAAAAATAATTCTTATTTGTAATTATCTCTATCATAAATAGAATTTTTTATCTCTTTTTAAAAAAGAAGAGTATCGTGAGTCATAGATTCATATTATGGACAAGAGAAAAAAGTTCAATTGGCGTGATTTTTTTTTCCTATATATAAATGTGAATGAAAAATAGATGGAGAGGCTAACACAAGATGTAAAATGGAGAAGTCTATTGTATATGGATAAGTCAATTGTATTTTAGTAATAGTTACTAGATGATATGATTTATAGAAAAACAAAAAATGAGTTTTTGCAAATTTATACATGTTAAAGAAATTTAAAATAACAAATATGTATTAAAATTTGTGAATTTTATATTAAATGTATAATTTTTTAATAAATAATTTTTGTTTTTTAATAAAAAATTACTACTTTTGATAGTTTCAAAACATATGCAGTGCACATGTTATACAAACCTATAAAAGATAGATAAAGAGACACTCTGACATGATACAAAAATCAAAATAGATACCACTCATCTTATATTATGCGTCTCATTAGTAATAGTGTAATACTTTTTTGTTTAATTTTTTTTACCATTTTATAATACAATTACAATACTTATTACTTTTGACCAATATTACTCTTGTTTACTGAAGTAGTTGCTTTTGGCTTACCAAAAAAAAGTAGTTGCTTTTGGTGGATAAATAAGAATTACATCAACATTTGTCTTACAATATAACATTTTAGTATTAATATGTTATTTTCTATGTATTAAAAATTGGTATAAGTAAATATTAATTTTTAAAAACATGCGCGTTTTAAATGAGACACATATTAATGAGACGAGACATTGTCACCTCCTTTGAGAGCCGCGATAAATGCAATTTGTTTTTATTAAATAATATGATGATGATAGTTTTTGGGTTTATATATTCTCCTAACCTCTGACAAAACATTCTTGTATGCTTTCTTATGTTATAAGACTAATAAAGCATTCTCTGAATTGTTCTATGGAAAAAACAGTATCAGCAAGTGCCATAGAAAACACAACTTATCAACCTGAGGAAAGTGGTTGGACTTCTTACTTTGATGATTTGTCTAAAGACATTGAACAAAGTTACTGTTCTTCTTCAAGTTTAGGTGGTTCTTCTTTGGTCTCAGATGCTGCTTCTTGTGCTGCATGGAAATTCTCACATAAAAATCACATTAGAAACTCACAAAACCTCTCTAAGAAACTCTCTTTCAAGAAAACAAGAACCAAACAAATATCAGAAGATGACCCTTTAGAGGACACTGCTAGCTCCCCTGTCAATAGTCCTAAGGTACGTAAATAATTTATTATAGACCAGATACATCAGTTATTCATTTATTTTTTTATTGTTCGCCATTATTGGGAATTTAATTTCCTTTTGAATTAAACTCATCATTTGTAGGTAAGTGACATGAATCCAAGAGAAATGATTTCAAGGAAGATTGATGATCAACAAGATGGCTCTAGGGTAAACAACTATGATTAATTCATAATTGATGTTTTTCTTTTTCTGTGCAAATAATTTTGGAATATGGATTTTTATCTTAACCAAATAGTATTGTTTTATGATGATGACTTTGTAGGACATGGCATACAATTCAGAACATTATTCAAAGCTAGGGACAAATGATTGTGACATCAATTTCAATGGAAAAAATATTGATTGTACAGATTTGAAGAAAAGAGGACTCTGTTTGGTTCCTATGTCCATGTTGGTTAATTACTATGGATGAATTATATAGTTTGTTGGTTCTTTGTCTATAATCCACTTTCTTCTCTAATCCTCCTTCTCTTGGTGATCTTCTGTATAGCTTAACGAAGTGGATTTGATGTAGACATAGTCAATAGTAATTGTACTTGATGATCTCGAGTATTGGTGAAGATTGGACGGTTGAGATTTCTAGTTTTACGCTTGCAAGAGAAAAATCGACTTAATGATAGTTGATGAAGATTGGACGATGGGGATTCTTATTTTCCGGCTTGCTGAATGAAATGGATTTGGTGTAGTCAGTAGTCATTGTAATTAATGATCTCAATTGTGTGATAAAGATTCATCGATTAAGATTTCGAGTTTTTAGCTTTCTGTATATTTATAATTAAAGTGTCGGTGAAAAATTACTGACCGCGGTGAATCTAAATCGTTAGTTTAAGTGCTCATGTTAAATTGGTATATATATATAGGATGATCAATGATAGCTGAAATAATTTGTACCATATCTATTATTATTATTATTATTATTATTATTATTATTATGCAAGGAATTAATGTTTTATTTATTTGTTCTTAAAAATAAAGTAGGTTATAGTACCAAAAAATAAAATAAAGTAAGTTATAACTTTTAATTTGGCATTCTAAATGGAGATTATTATTTATTTGAAAAACACAATAATAGAAGGATAAGCTCACTAAGATAATGTTCGCAAAACAAGTGGCTGACATTACTATAAACTTGAAATTAATAAACTAAATGTTGGTTTCAACCAAATAAAGGAAAAGGGTGAGGAACAGCACTATTTTTTTTAGGCAAATGCTAACCTATGCCCCAAGAGCACATGTTAAGGTGCATTTAATCTTACTTATTTCACTTTCATAATTAAATGATAATTATTCCACTTTAATTACCTAATTAAAATAAAACATACTATTTTTATAAATATTCCACCAAAATTGTTACTTTGGCAGATTAGCTACACACACTTTTATGTACATCGGATTTTTTTTCCGTTTGCTAACAATCAAACTTTTATCTTAAATGATAATATTCCACTTTATTTGTGCACTTCTTTTTTGTGTAATTTTTGTTGTGATGGTAACAATTGTTAATGCTATTTTGGCTTTTGAATTGCTAATAAGTTTTGGAATTTTATATAACTCATAATTTAATTTTTGTTTTTTTAGTGTATAATTTAATTTTTGTTTTCAACTTAAAAATAAAATAAAAAACCTAACTAAAAATATGGGCGCGTGTGTATCATACATTCTTTGACAGTCGTATTTTGTCTTACCAATTCTTTGGCATAATTAATAACTATAGTGTACCATTTATAGTAATTATTAAAGTTGACTAATGCTTCTTTTAAAGTAAATTAAATAGAATATCGGCTTAATAAATGCACCTTATCATGTGCCCTAAGGGCACATGTTAGCGGAACCCTTTTTTTTATAGTCTTATTGGTAATGGGGAGAGAAGTCTACATGATATTGGACATAATTAAAAAAAAAACTAGGTGAATCAAAATGTTTAATTAATCTTTATTTTACTTGAATAAGTTACTTTTATGATGAGTTAATTGCTTGTAAAAATGTCTAAGCAATTAATTAGCTAATAATGTGATGAATTTATCAAATTATAAAATGTTCTTAAATGTCTAAGTATCCGGTTGGAGGTTTGAGTATTTTAGTTCTTAAATGTGTAGAGGTGTCACTATACTTTCTAAATAATTAACATATTGAGGTAAAGTGGTTAATGTATTCTCTTAGAATCAATTATTTGAAAAAATTTGAGTTTGATTTTTAGTTAGAATAATTTTTTATCAGAATTTATTTACCTCACGGTTTGAGTTTCCATTAAAACGAATTGTCCAGAATAATTCAAATTCAATTTTTGATAGAAATAATTTTTTATCAAACTTTATTTACTTCACAACCGAACTTTTATTATCGATACCCATTTTCCTTAAAAATAAGAAGGTTAATATAAAAAAATTAATTAAAAAATTACACAACTCAATTGATTAGTAGATAACACATTTATGACCAAATTAGCCAATAAAAGAAATATGAGAAGCTAGTCATTTTTTTAACAGGGGCCAAACATAAAGAAACAAAATAAAATATATTTTTAATTTTTTTTTTGCCATTTTTTATTTTAATAAAGTTCTCTTTGTAATTTTTTACCAAAATAAGATAAAATACATCTATAAATTAAAGAATATCGTTTAAATTATTTATTTCTATTAATTTTTTACATATAACTTCTTTTCGTGGTGGCTAAATATGTATTATTGGGGTAACTAATTATAATTATACTGATTTATTCAACTATTTTTATTTTGAGGTAGCTATAGCTACCCCATGTGTATATTGGACTTTGCCTCTAGTTCCCGTGAATTTAGCTTAGTTGGTAGAGATATAATTAATATTACATTGTAGAAGCCCATATTTCAACCTCGAAGATTTCATTTATTGATCTTAAGAGTATAATTTCTAACCCCTAATTACTTAAGAAAAGTATCAATTGAAAAATGGAAGAGACGTTTAAAATTTGAAATTAGTTTTAAATTTTAATAAGTTTAGATACTGTCAAATTAGTTTTTAATTTTAATAAGTTTAGATACTGTCTCACACATTCGATCTAATGATAATCAGGTATGATCAGTGATGAATGATGATCTAATTACTTGATGGCCGGACCAAATATTCTAATGTTTTGAATTAAGAATTAGAAATGATAATTAAATGAAAAACCATAAGAAAGTATATACTTTTTTCTGTACAAGGTTGAAAAACGAAGATTCGTGGGCAGCATACTCTATTATTTGGTAGTAATAACTAATAATAAAGATCAAATTGTGCGCCACATGTAAAATAGTGTATACATTTTGACCAATCTCTAAATAATATGCTTATATATAGTTAATTTTGAAATTATACATATAATTATTATATAATATTGTCTTAGATAGTGATTATCCAAATATGTTGAGGGAGAGGGGACAAGGAGAAAGGGAGAACAAGTGGGAGCACATTTTATTCATCTTCTTAGTTTATCAAAGAGAACTTTTTTTTTGATGAGATACAAATAAATAAATTTATGTAGTTTTGATTTTATTTTATATATAACCAACCATATATTAAAAGAAAAGTGGAGTACAAAAAAAGAGAGGAGGGGTCAAACCAAAACTTCAAAGAAATTAATAAAACCTACAGTAAGGATGACCATCTCTAATCTTTGCAAGATCATCTCTAATGTTAGGAGAGGCTGAGTTCCACCAAGTAAAATCAGTAACAGACAAACCAAAATTTGCTAACTTATCAGCTACAAAATTTCCTTCTCTGTACATATATGAGAAACTATAACTTGAATATTTCTAACTTTAAACATACAATTTAACCATCTATATTTTAAAAGCCAAGGGATAATAGAAGAATTTTTGAAGGTTGAGATGATAAGCATAGAGTCACTTTCTATCCATAATTGTCCCCAATTTCTATCAACAACACACTCAATAGCAAGAATAATTCCCATGACCACATCATACAACACATTTGCTACACCAATATAACGAGCAAAGCAACCAAGGTTAGCACCTAGATTGTTTCTGAAGATACCAGCACAAGCAGCAATGTCTGGATTACCAACAGAAGTGCCAACAGTGTTGCACTTTACCCAACCTTGCAAAGGAGGAAACCATATAACCACCACAATCTTAGGAGCCTTTGGATGATGAATGAAGACTTTAAAGTACTTCAAAATTTCAAAGTCAAATATAGAAGGTCTACTAGTAAGAGAGGTGACAGTACCAATTAAAGAAGAACTGGCCACAATGAGTGCAATTGTAGAATTCAAGGAAGGTTTAAACATTTTGAAATTTAAGCTTGTTTCTACAAATCCAAATGTTTTTTAAAATAGAAATAACAGCAACAACAATCACAATTTGACATTGAAGATTCCAACTTTTATTGCATAAACTAAACACATCATGAATTGAGGCTAGATTAATCTTGAGTCTCACCACAGAAGAGAACAAATTTCAAATAAAGAGAGCAAAAGGGCATTGCAGAAAAAGATGCATTGTTGTTTCTAAATTTTTACTACTAAGGTTGCACGTCGAGGGAAACAACCAACCTCTAGAAGCTAAAATAAGTTTATGCAATTTAGTTTAATTATTATATGAATTATTATTAGTGTAAAAAATAACTTTAAAGATAAAGGGTATACACAGTTATACTTTTTTTTTTACTTAAATACAAGAGAAAAATATAACCAAAAACTCAAATAAACGGGATAATCTTATGATTTAAGTATATTATATTTAACACTTTTATTTATTAAATATAAGACTTTTAACATTGTCGGTTATCATCTCTTTAAAAGTTAACGTCTATGTCGAGTTTTATCTCATCGACACTCATCCGGTGGCCGCCCTTACATTTTTGCCCGCTTCATTAGTCTAGTCTAGTCTAGTTATATATGCTATCTGCTGAGAATGGATCCTCTCCATTTTTTTTTTTTTACAATTTTTCTTAATTTTTATATCTCAACTATTAACTATTATTTTTTTAAAAAAATTTAAATTTTATCCTCTTTAAATAATATGAATGATCTAAGTGTGTGTTTGGTTTAGCTTTTGGAAGAGCCAAAAGCAATTCTAGAGGTGTAGAATTGATTTTAGATTGGTTTTTGGTTCTGCGGTGACGAGAATTGATTTTGATAGAATTGATTCTGTAAAATTGATTTTGGCCAAAATTGATTTTAAGTTAAAGTGGTTTATGTTTGGATATATTCATGTAAAAATGAGTTGAACAAAAATTTTGAGTGTAAAAATCAATTCTAGAATCAGAAGCTACGATTTCTAGCTTCAAGTAGAATCAATTATGGAGGCAGAATCAATTCTACTTTTGAGAAACCAAACAAGTCAGAATCAATTCTACACGTCCAGAATCAATTCTGGCTACTCCAGAAGTGAAACCAATTTTGGTTACTTTAAAGCATAATTGATTCTGCCTCCAGAATTGATTCTGCTAGAAGCTACGATTTGTAGCTTCTGGCTTTAAGTATGATTTTTACACTGAAATTTATTGTTCAACTCACTTTTACATAACTGTATCCAAACATAAATCAATTATGCTAAAATCAATTATGATAAAATCAATTCTACTATAATCAATTCTATCAAAATCAATTCTATCTAAAGCTAAACCAAACACACACTCAATTACACATTATTTCTGCAATTATTTTTTACAATTGAGTGTGTGTTTGGTTTGGCGGCGAATAAAATTGATTTTGCTAGAATTGATTTTGAGGTGAATTGATTTTGTTAAAATTGAGTTGAAGTAAATTGATTTATGTTTGGATATATTTATGTAAAAGTGATTCTTATGAATTAATGTTGTTTGGATAGTTTGAATCAAAATTGATTTTATAAGTGTAATGACCAAACTACCCTTTTATGATATTTTATAATTGTTTTTAAGATTTTTTTTTAGAGGAAGTAAAAAACTTAAAATGGATATTGAATTAAAACATTTGTTTGTCAATCAAATACTTCTTTTAAAAACTACCCATTTTTTTGTTTAAAAAAATAAAAAAACAAAAATAGATAAGGTGAGAACAAATTCTTTTCCATCGGCCACAAAAAAAAAAAAAAAACCAACATAAAAGATGAATTTAATTGGGCCGGGTGGCAAAAAGAGCAAGCCCAATTATACTTGTCTTCAACCTAAGGTATAACAAGATCAGCAAAACCAGCGCCACACACAACAGGGGAAATGAAGGGCAGTAGTGGAAGATGGAAAATATGCATGCCACACACACTTTCAATTTCTTCAAAATCGATTTTAGCCACCGTAAAAGCTCCAAATAGTTGCTTCATCTAGACTCGCGTTTGGGGAAGTAAAATCAATTCTCTACAACTACAATTTTGCCAAACATCTAGAAAACAAAAAAATCGCGTCCGGGTCATTCAGACGTGCGTTTATGGCTCTTCAACGTGCAATCAAACATAGCCTGAGATAATCCATTCTCACTATATACCTATGTGATTCTCTTAAACATTAGTCTTCTTTGGTGATGCCCCTATGATTGAATAAACAATCTATATATTTATTCGGCGAATGTAGTAATGATTGATATAATGCTTAATTGATACTTTAGTCTAGCAAGAAGAAAATCAAAACATAGAATCAAGAAAGATACTTCTGCAAGCTTCCTTCATCTTATCCTATAATATATAGTTTAATTAAAAAAAAAAAAGTAACAAATTAAAAATTAGTTTCGTCTCCTACCTCATGCTGGCCATGGGCAGTGATTAATGAAGAATATATTCATAAATGGTTGCAACAAATTAAGACCCCGCCATGTGCTTAAGCATTTAAAACAGGTAAGCACCGAAGAATAGAAACTTCTGAAAAAAGTTTTACTTAAATATATTCTTTTGTTGTCTACTTGTCTTTTCACCCTCTCCATTATTACAATAAAGAGTACTAATTTTGTTTTTTGTTTTTATTATTTATTTAAGGGTTTTGCTAAACAGTGCACCGGGCAGGGGACACTCTTTAAAGATTCCATTTAAGGAAAAAAATTATTCAAAAAGTTGAACATTTCAATTCTCAATGCATTGACTTCACACATTTTCATAATTTTTTTTATAAAATATTACTATTTAAAGGCTTAAAGAGTGTCCCGGGGACACTATTTAGCATTTGCCTTTATTTAAATAGTTCAATGCTTACAATTTTACTTTTTTAAGGTATACAAATGAAATTTTAATTTTGAAATTTTATTTCCTACATATATAATACAATATCTATAAATCAGAAAACAACATTATATAGACTTATGGTAGCGAAACGAGAAAAAAAAATCTCATCTACTATCAAATATAATTTGTCTTTCTTATTTATTAGGTTAATCTACATTATTAGGGTTCATAAATATAAATACATTATGAATAATTTTTAAAATGGGGTAGCAAAGCCTACGGGCGCAGCTATGTATACTTATGGGGTAGCTTTGGCTACCTCAAAAATTATTTTTTTATTTGTTTTAGTAAGTATATTTCATATATAACTACCCCAATAAAATATTTTTAGCTACGTCTTGTGAGCTTAGCTCAATTGGTTTGAACTTCAGCCATTTCACGTATTCACTTTAAAGGTGAAACTTTTAGCCATTAAACTATTTGGATAAAAAAAAAACTTTAGCTACTTCTAAATAAGTTTATTTGTCAAAAATGAAGAGAAAAAAGATACTCAAAAGATCATCACTTGTTTGATACAGTAGATTTATTTTGTTTATTGTGACATTTTCAATATTAAGCAACTAGGTAAGAACTTTGTTAACAATGAAAATGGTAAAGAAAAATTAAAAATAATATGAACAATGAATTTCTTGCAAATGACTAAATTGTTTACCATTTGAAAGTATATACAAAATGACTAAATTTTTTATAAAATAGTTATTTTTATATAAATAAAACTATTGTGATTTTTTTTTTCATGGATTAAACTTAATATATTAATTTTAAAAAATTGTGTTATATTTGGCTACTCCCATACAAGAACTACCCTCTGCCCCTTAATTTTATAACCACGGATTTTGCTAGCATAAAAAAACATTCCAAAATAAATTATGCTACATATATATGTGGCAAGCTATACGTACTAGCATGTACATGTGGTGTGATCAACATCAACCTATTGATAGTGGTGGACAGAGCTAGGAATTAAATATAGGGGAGGTCAAATTTAAAAATTTTAATTTAGTATATAAAAAATGTTTTTTTTTATATATAAAAATTACTATATATAAAAAATTTAAGAACATATAAAAAATATTCAAAGTCAATATATATGTACAGCAAAATATATAATGAATACTCAAAATGTATTGTAAAGTATATATCATGTTTTATGCTACATGTTAAAAACCAATACAAAATTCATTTTAGCACAATAAACTAGTTCTAGCACTACGAATATAACAATTCACAGGCTTCGCACACCAAAATGGCAAACAAAAACAAATAACCACAATTACTAACCAAACATAAACACAATAATAAAGAGCCGCATTTCCAAAAAATGTCTATAAGAAATTTCACTCCAAACATATACTAATACTTACTTATTTTTTATCATAAAAGACAAAAGATTTAATAGATATACAATACTTCTCTCATCCTTTTTATAAGAGATAATTGAGTCAATAAAAATCAATCTATGTGAATTATAATATGATCAAATAATCAACTTTTATTGACTCAATTACTATTTATAAAAAAGACCGAAGATATTAATACTAATACTATAAAAGAAATTCAAAGAGGTGGGGGACCATAGCCACCCCTAGCCCGCCTAGTCGTTCCGCCACTTAGGGGTGTGCAAATAAATTGGATATTATGAACTGAATTAGTATTCAAATTGAACCAGTTTTAAAAGCCAAATCCAAACTTAGAAAAAATAAACCAATAACCAATTTGATTCATAAACCATTTATTTCAATTCAATTTGGTTCAGTTTTGAACCATAATCACCCCTACCGCACTGCCTATTGGGTTAGATCGAAAGCTTCTAAGTTAATAAATATGTTTACTGATCGATTTCAATTGTAAACATTTCATAAGAAAATCTTATTAATCATTTGAAGTTAATGTGTATACTTATTTACAAAAAGATACATATATTCTTAATATGAACTTCCCACCAAATAAGATACATATATAACATGAATTAGAGAATATATTCTTTGTATATAAGCTTTGTCAGTCACCATCATAAAAAAATAATGTAAATGGGTGAATTAACCTTTTGACAGTGATCTATGTATAATTGCAACCCATTGCCATGGCAAAATCAATTTGTTTGATATTGACAATGTTGGATTAGACTGTGATTATGGGATATAAGTTAGAATAAGAGAAATAAAAGTCATTTATGTCAAACACTAGTGTAAAGTCTTTTCTACTATACAAACTTGCCACTAGCTAGATTGAAAATGACAATCATTCATTCATTAATTATCTGAATTTGGCTTAAAATTTGTTTATCATCAGAGGTTAGGTAACCAATCAAATAGTTAAATGGCTATTAATGATGTGATTTATGTGATGAGGTGGTAAGATAAAAGGCCTAAGTCTAACTGAAGTCCATAATTAATCGATATAGGAGTGTATATATATATATATATATATATATATATATATATATATATATTATGAATATTATTAGTGGATGTCCATATAGATCATTGACTCATATATTTGGCCCATTATGTTTGTCTATATATAAGACTTTTGTATCAACTAGTGGGCTGTCCGTGCTACGCACGGTTTGACGGATCGCCAAACCATATAAATCAAGCCATAAGATATTTTTTTTGTGGATCTAGATTTTGTAATATTCAAGTTGTATTATTTTCATGTATTTATTATTTTCTGTATAGTGATCATTGTTGTTGTGTAGGTTCGTTTTCAAGTTCTAATTTTTATTTCTTGGGGTTTGTTGTTTTTGTGATTCTTGAATTCGGTTTGTTTAGTTTTTCATGATTTTTGATTTATTTTTTTGTTTTCTGAATTGGGTGTGCTTCAATTTTGACCCTTTTTCTGAATTAGGTTAGCTTGAATTTTAGCCACTCCATATGTATGATACTATAGCATTATTACTATTCCAATCTTCTAGGGTCACACGCAAAGTCTTAAGCTATGTGTAGGGATGTTTTAAGTGTAGGATGTGAATGACCACTTGTAAAGATGCATGCAGCCCCTTTCCATAGTCTCACACATTTGTTGACATTTAACTGTCACAAAACATTTCCATTGTTAAGCGAGGGATGGAGCTTATTCGCGGATTTCTACTACCCACCTGGAAATTTAGAGATCATTTTTTCCTACCATGGATCAGGATTCTTTGGAGTAAAATCCATAAAGCGGATAACTTTGTGTCATGAAATCCCACCATTCCATAGCAGGAATATGTTTGGTCCTGATACTGCATTATTTGAAGTTCTTATGGCAAGAGGAATCACTAACAAAAAAAAAATAGTTTAGTAGCTTTTATTATTTGATTACTCTCGGTTTATATTCCAAAATAGTCACAAACTTTTTTTTTCCTCAGCGCCTTCATGGAATATTTGTTGATTATATTCATGAGAAGAAGTTAAAAGAGATCATGATTTCTGCGGACGATGGAGTAATATATAATTTTAGCGTTATAGTGAACAAAGATGTTCGGAATGTGAAGTTAGGAAATCAGTGGAATATGCTATGTAAAAACAACAACATCAAGGAAATAAAGGGGAGGAGGGGGGGGGGGGGGGTAAATAACAGGAAATAAAGAAGATAAAAAAAGTCGTTAATTATTAGGCACAATCAATTTAAGTAATTTAGAGATAGCACCAAGTTAAGATAATAAAGTTTAAATTCATACAAACTAAAAATAGAATAGAAGAAGAAATAAAACATTACGGTTTATGTTATAATGTGTGTTGCACGGGTTTTGCTGAACATCGTATATATTTGCCACAAACTTTTATCGGCGATAAAATT
Source organism: Trifolium repens (assembly GCA_030408175.1). NCBI lineage: Eukaryota > Viridiplantae > Streptophyta > Magnoliopsida > Fabales > Fabaceae > Trifolium > Trifolium repens. Next base: position 52,598,723 of record CP125846.1, read on the forward strand.
AACATCTCTCTGTGATTTTAAAACTTTTATTGGCGATAAAATATAGTCATCTGCCCGTGAATTAAAATTTTATTAGTAATAACTTATAATAGTTATTTTTATTTTTTTACCAGAGATTAAAAATGTCATCTCTCCATAAATTAAAATTCGTATCAATAATAGTTTGTAATAGTAATTTTAAATTTTTTATCAGCACACATAACACTCGTGCTCTTCATTGGATGCATGTTAAGAATTTTGATTGTTTCTGGGTTGATTGCTATCATGATTTTTCATGTGGCTAGCAATACTATTCCAAAGTCAGTCATGTTCTTGAAGTTTTATTTGTTGCAAATTGATGGCAATAGTTGTTATGGAGATGATGATTGTTCATTTAAATTGGAGATTAGTTCGATTTTTATTCATGGTTATAATCTAATAGTGTACTGTACTATGTATGTTATTCATTTAGTTTGCAATTTTTACAAAAAAAAAATGATTAGTTGTATAATTTAGACATAGAAATTTTAAAAGTCAAGTAGAATTTAATTTTACATGTTGTATATAGAAATTCACAATTCTGTCCGCTAATTTAAGCACCGAGTATCATTTGTTGTGTGCCTCGATATTTCTAGAAAATTTATAAAATAGGTAGAAATAAATAAATATTTCACTTCAGATATATAAATTATAAATGCCAAGTCAAAGTTAATTATTTTTTATAGACTCGGTATTATTTATATGCACATCTCTATCATTAAACGCGCAAAAAAATTTGTCGGCTAATAAGATTTTATCAAAATAAGATTTATCTCCAGGTATTATTTAAATGCACATCAAGTATTATTTAATCATGGTATCTCATAGAGCTGCTTAATTTCTTGAACATATTATAAACAACTTTAATTTCAGAAATATTAACCGGAATAGATACATAAAATAATGTTGATTAATTAGTTAAAAATGACTTAACTTCACAAACGCAAGGATGTGATTGGAAATAAATAAAAAGCTTACAATAAGTTTGTTCAGCTAGAATTGCTGGATCTTCACGTCAAAGTCGCGCTTCGGTGCAAGCACACCCGTTTATATTTCCCAGACTTTAGGAATGAGCTTATTTAACCATATATATAATATGACACCGGAAAAACATATGCCATGGAGCTTGTAATAGATGTATCAACACAAATTGTTTGATGCTCATTTGTATCATCCAATTTGAGCTGGAAAATTTTTCTTGCACATGGGGCGATACATTTGACTATTAGACTTTCATGTTGAAACATTAATTTACTATTGTGTTCCAATAAAATAAAATGATTCTATGCTGATGCAAATAAAATAGAACCAATTTCCAAAGTCCAAACAATTCTTTTTATATTTGTATATCTAGTTATTACAACTTTTTTTAACTGGTTTCAGTACATATATGTGAACAAAATTAAGTGAATACATTAAAGTTAGATTGGCAAATGGAACTTATACTTGCCTAAGAGTACACTAAAGTGCTTCAACACATTATATACAATTAAAATGCATTCTATTCTATAGCAGCAAATTGCAACCCTTTTGGTTCATTGATCTTCCATCGTTTGTAGCAGCTAGTCTTTTGCCTCCATGTGCAAAACAAAGCTGGTAAATGCCATAGTTATTATATCCCTGATAGACAGAACATTTGAGTGTTTTATTATGCAAAATAAAAAACCATTTGAACTTTTGAGTCAATCAATTTAGTCTCTGATGTTGTCTCTCGAAAAAACTAATGTTTATGTGGACGAATTTTTTTGTTAATTTCATAAACTCAAATTAAACCACTTACAATTTCATGACTAAATTGATTATTTACTCAAAAGAAAAGTAATAAGATTAACATTAGATAAGATTAAGTTTCATCGATTAGATTGGAGTCTCGTCTCACTTTAGATATGAGAGTGTCATGATCCTAAGAAGAGGAGTTTTTGCTGCATATTCTATCCACTATTCCATGTCAATCTTTCCATCTCCTTTTAAATCAACCTCCTTTATTGTCTGAAAATGATCAAGTCAAGAAAAATAAGAGATAAGTATTAGATTTAAAAAAATATAGAATTTGAAGGATAATAGGTGTATGGTTGAATGGAGTTAAGAACCCTTTCTATAATTGATTCAAAAACATGTCTGCAATTTGTCCTTTTAATAATCAATCAATACACTAATTTCATGAATGAAATATCTTAATGATTAAACTCCATTTTCACAAAAAGCTGCCCTTTATGGCTAGTTTAAGAAGTTTTTCATAATAAGGAAGTATGAAGTATCTACCACCGTTCAACTGTAATCAATCTTTGTCGGAGAATCAATCGAATACCAAAGGTGAAAAAATAAACGTAAGTCTATGAGGAATAACAGTGGCAACATATGGTATGTGCAAGTTGTATTAGACTGAAGAAAACAACACAAAAAGCTGTATATATATTAACAAAACAACAAACAAAATGGAGATCCATACCTGAAAGTACATATGCAGACACATACATAGAAGAAGATGGAGATTTAACTTTTGACAGTCAAGCAAAATAAATTATTTAAGCATCCGAGTGCAATCCTACAGAAAGTAATGAATGAAAGGGAGTACTTAAACGCCAATCTCTTTGCTTGTAACAGTCATAAAAATCATCAAAATTCATAGTTAAAAAACCCCATTGAAAGTAATTTAAACATTAAATTCAATTGAGAATCAATACATTTTCTTGAGCTCCCTTGAATCCAGCACACACACCTTTTACAGTTCTGATTTGGAGATTGATTTGTTGGTGGTGGTGGAACCTACATTCCAAGGACAAAGAAGAGAATTATCTTATATCACAAAATTAAAACTCAAAATAAAACAAAAATCATATATCACAAAAAAATAAATCAAACATCATTAATAATTATCATTTTAAATAGCAAAAATGCATCTAGAGAAATTGAAGAAATAGAAAACTATGAGTATTTATAGTAAATGTTTATAATCAGATTTTGGCTTGAGGTTCAGAATGATATTTAAACAATTTACTCAAGAGGGTTGTGAGAAAATGATCTTACCAAGAGATATAAGACAGAAAAAAATAATTGTTCCAAGAACTCCTATGGAAATCCTATTATGAAGTAAATAAAGAGATAGAGAACGATGATATTTATCAAACTTACCCGACATTCTTTCTCTCCCAAATAACAACAGGGCCAGCAAAAGCACGCTCCACATTCAAGAATTTCAAACCTAAAATCAAGTCACAAAAATCATTCAACATCATGAACAATATCAAAATCAAAAGGGAGATACAATTTACACCAATGCAATTTAAATAACCTTAAAAAATTTATACATATCACAAACAAAATTGAAATTACACTTCCAAACATAAATTTCAGAAATAACTCAACTTTGAAATAATCAGGTTATGAATTATTAACATACTATCATAACAAAGATTTAAGTACAACAGATTTAAACAATAAATCTATATAAGCAGAAGTTCTTTCAGTATTGATTAAGGAAAACAACATGATATAGAATAAGCATAATCTAGGGATTACCCTTCAAGTAGAAACTCTTCTTCTCAAACCTGCTAATAATCTCACCAACCTGAAAAATAAAAACTTGTCAGTCAGAAATTACATAACCTAGCGAAGGCAGAGAGAGAAGCAGTCATAAATTATTTTTAGTTTTGGGTGAGTTGATACAGGTTTTGCGGCTTCTAACTCCAAAAAAATGGAAAGAAATCATTAAATCCTCTTACTTCCATTTTACAAAAGCAAAACTCAAAAAATCAGAAAATCAAGAGGGAAAAAATTAGGGATCCAAATCAGAACCAAAAATCAGTAAAGAAGAAAAGAAATCAAAAGAAAACTTGAAACTGAAATTGGAGAGGAAGAAAAAGAAAAAACTGATATAAAACTTCATTCATTATCATCACCATAAACTACTATCATCTTCTTCAATCTTCAACATAACTCAAACCCATTTCATCAAAAACTAAAAACAAAAAAGGCAAAGAAAGTAATGGAACAAAAGAAAAAAGAAAGAAGCAGAGAAGAAGAATCAAACCTCATCAACACCATCGGCCAACCACCGTTGCTAATCTGGCAAACTTCCGGCCAGCACGCCGCCATCCGAAACCGCCACCGTCGCAGCCGCGCCACCACCCTCAGTCGCTTGTACTGGATGCAAGATAAAAAGAAAAAAAAAAGAAAAAAGAATTAAATTTCATGAAAGCTAAATGTAAGGCTTCAAATTCAAAATTGAAATTAAAAATTAGAGAAGAAGAGGTTTTGGAGTGAAAGAATTTTTTGAGTGAGTTGATGTTGGTTTGATTTGGGGTTTTTTTGATGAGAAAAGAGAGAGAGAGAGAGAGAGAGAGAGAGAGAGAGAGAGAGAGAGAGAGAGCGTAGAAGAGAAAAGAGAGAAGAGAGAGAAAAAAAAATTGACAAATGAATTTTTTTTGGAAAAGGGAAATATATAACATATGAAGTGAAGGAATATATTGACACATGGAAGCATGCATGAAGATGCCATAAGCAATCAATGAAAGAAATTGAGAAGAAATGATGAAAGAAGATGGTAGAAGGAATGAAGCATCTGATGTATTGTACAATGAAAACACGTGGAACTATGAAATGATGAAAGAATGTGGTAGAAGGAATCAAGCATCTAATTAATTAACAGTACAATGAATAGTAGACCTAGCACATATTTTGATATTTTATTTTTCTTTTATTTATAGTGAGATTACATGCTAACACACTATTGGGCAAAGGAAAATTAGGGCACATGTAAGCACCTAGAGTTTTAGTTAGGGTTGGAATTAGGGTTGGAGTCATTATAGGGTTGGATCTAGGGTTGGAATTAGGTAAGCAACTATAGTTTTAGGGTTGGAATTAGGGTTGGGGGCCTTTTAGGGTTGGAGTTAGGGTTGGATTTTAAAAAGTATGTCTTACTTTTAGTATAGTTAATAGATATTGTAATGTAACCCTAATCCTAGTGATGAATAATACAGACTATTCTTTCTCTCTTCTCTCACTTCTTCTTTATATTATTGCTCTGATTTACATCAGTTTATAACACGTTATCAGCACGAGACTCTGCCAAAAATCATTTGCAAAGGTATGAAGACATAATCGATTTTTCATTTGATTTATTTTTAGTGTTGCCTTGCCTTAAAACGTTAGTTACTTCATCCTCATTATTTAATTTAGAAATTTTGAAACCAACAACCAAGGCAGTATAATATTGAAACGATACATGATACAATTTTGATGCAATATTGATCATAATTTATTCCAACCGAATCAATTTATTTATGCCATATATATGGAAGAGTATTATATGATACAATTTTGATTATAATTTATTCAAATCAACCGAATCAATATTACCTGTAATTTTGTTTTTTTATTTCGGTAATTTACGTATTCCATATATATTTTTAGAAGAAATATATTTATGCATCCCTGAAGGATTGCAAGAGATATTTTGATTATATTATAAATTTTCTGAAGAACTTAGAAATTTAATTTATGAATTTCTGAAGAATTCAACAAAATTAGTTCCTGAAGAACTAATAAATTAAATCTATGAATTCCTGAAGAATTCAACAAAACATAGTTCCTGAAGAACTAATAGATTTAATCTATGAATTCCCGAATAATTCAACAAAATAAGTTCATGTAGAACTTAGAAATTTAATCTATGAATTCCCGAATAATTCAATAATATTAGTTCCCGAAGAACTAATAAATTTAATTTATGAATTCCTGAAGAATTCAATAAAGGGTCTAGTTCCTGAAGAACTTAGAAAAATGTCAATTTTTACGAATTAAAGATGAATTCAATATTCCTACATCCTTGAAGGATTGTAAATTGATAGTGATTTATTATGTAGTTCCTGAAGAACTCAATGATAAAGAGTGAATATTGATTCACAATTTATGGTCCAGAAGCACCATAGTGAAATTTTTGAAATATGAATCCTGAAGATTCATAGCATACGATCCAGAAGCATCGTGGTGAAATATTTAAAATATGATTCCTGAAGATTCATAAGTCTAATGAATCCTGAAGATTCATAGCTATCCGTTTGTTTCGTAACATATATAATATTGAAACAAGAAAAGAAGAGTTGTCAAATATCTCTATATATTATTAAACATATTTTGGATAAAATAAGTGTAATGAAAAAGTTATAAACAAGAAGTTTATACACTTATAATATACTAGTGCAATTGAAGCACAAAATATTGTAAACCAGAAGTTTACAAATCATATTAAATTTAGGTTGGGTCATCCCGAATTATTATGATGCGAAAAAAAAAACTATAGACATGTATTGAAGGACCCGAAGTTCCTTCATTATAATAAATGAGCATATTTTATTGATATATCATGTGGACCAATTATATTTTTAATTGATGCATCAACTAAATGGTCATATGTACGTTGTTGTCAACTCACAACCAGAAGTTTGTGAGGTACTGATTTGGTTAAGAGCTCATTTTTATATAAAGTGTTTGATAAATATCGTATGTCAAATAAAAATTGATATTGAACATATTGAAGTATATATGTTGATAAAAATGGACCTGAAGATCCATTCTTTAGACGTCTAAAATTAACTACATGAACGATACTTATGAAATCAAAGCTTCTAATTTAGATTTTGGGAACACTCAAACGTGTATGTTGAGATATTGTTTCGCATAAAAGCTTCTAATATGAAAGTCCTCCCCTTAATTTGCAATTAAATTTAGGTTTATATCCTAATATTTTTTATATAAGCATTTTTGGATGTGTTGGTATGTTCCAATTGCTCCAATATAATGCACTAAAATAAATTTTTAAAGAATATTGGGAAATTAGATTTATAGCCTAGAAGGCTAATTATAGAGTGATGAACTAATTTTCCCAATATTAGGGGGAGATAATAAGCAGCTGAAAATGTGAACCAGAAGTTCAATTGAATCACTTGATATTATATTGTTATTGTCTCATCTTGATCCTCTTAGAAATCAGTATGAACCAGAAGTTCATAAGATAAATCATTTGCAAAGTTTATGAAATAAACTATTTGCTGCTAATGCTCCAATAAAAATGGATGTCCCTGTTGGACAGTCTTATATTGCAAATGAGTCTTAACCACCCTGAAGCGTGGTAGGTCAATCGTTTCGAATGATAAAAATCCTCAAATAAGAAAAGGAGCTAAAAAGAAAGATGATCTAAGTGAGGATATGAAAATTTTGAAAAGAGTATTAGACATAATTAATTTTCAGTTCCAGAAGAATTTTTCAAGTACTTGAAAGTTATGAAAATAAAGAGATCTCGACGAATTATGTCATGAATGGAAATTATGTCATGAATGAAATACGATTGAACCGAGATGAAGTCGACATTGACAATTTTTTTGCACATAATAGAGCGTTATATGTGATAGATGACAATGAGGATCATGAACTAAAGTCTATTGAAGATTATAGACAAGACATTGATTGTCTAAATGAAATGATGCAATTGCTACGTAATTAAAGTAACTTTGCAAAGTGAAAGATTTTTGGGCCAGCAATCCATTCACCTGAAGTGTAAAAATGATGAGATACGAATCAATTTTCGTGTGAATAGGAAATGTTGAAATACAAATATTAAAAGTTTGTCATTGAATGTGAAGAGAAATATTCACCTGAAGTGAAATCAAAATATAATATGTTTAGTAACACATGAAAAGTTTAAAGTGTTACAATGTATTTGTATGGCTTACTTGTTAGTGGTGATTAATTAAACTCCCTGAAGGATTTAATCTCCATGAGAATTATATTTTCAAATATTGAATAGATGACTTAATAAAATGGATAAGTCTATTTGTATACACATATGAGAATGACAACATTTGTCCATTTTTAGAGAAAATATTTGGAAATGAGTTTGTTATATCATGATGATATAAATTTGATCAAAACTCCTGAAGAGCTTTTGAAATATGTTGAACAAAGAAAAGTTTGAAATGAAATATGTTTGATAGTAACAAATATAATTTGTTGTATTTGATGTGAACAAAGATCTTTTCATATCTCAAGGAAATGATCAGTTACTTGAATTGGTCTTGAAGTACCAATGTATCATATTTTAGTTCCGTTGAGAACACTATTGCTTTTTGCTAATTATGTATGTGATAATATCAATTAACTCAAGATATTGGAACAAAGTCAATTATATAATTTGTATCTTGGAGATACAACAATATCATCCAATCATGTGGAAGTTTTAGCACTACATCTAGAAAGTTCAGAATGTGGTTATGTTGAAGTTTGTGATTTTACACATACAAGAAATTTGAAGAAGATAATATTGCATCCATGGCTAATGCAAATAAGAGTATATTCAGATCTCTCTACAAAGTTATCGTCAAGCAAAACTTCTAATCAACAACATTGAAGATTAATTAAGCTCCTTCTTCTCAGATATAATTGTCTTTATGAGGGGGGAGATATAATTGTGTTCTGCACTTTTTTTTCCTTAACCATGGTTTTAACCCACTGGGTTTTACTGGTAAGGTTTTTAACGAGGCAGTTCAAACACAAAGGATGTTGTACTCTTTTTCCTTCACTAGAATTTTTTCCCACTGGGTTTTTTCTAGTAAAGGTTTTAACGAGGCACATTCTCGATGGACATCCATATAGATCATTGGCCCATATATTTGGCCCATTATATTTGTCTATATATAAGACTTTTGTATCATTGTAATGTAACCCTAATCCTAGTGATGAATAATACAGACTATTCTTTCTCTTTTCTCTCACTTCTTCTCTATATAATTGCTCTGATTTACATCAATTTATAACTATATATATATATATTCATCATTGTTCAAAAAATAAAAATGCACGAGTCATGTTATTTGGACAATTATATATTTTGACAATTTTTGGGACACCAAAAAATACAAGATAATATGGACATTGATACAAAAATCAAGATAAATAAAAAATTATTAAAAAATCAAAATGATTTTAGTATGAAAGAATTGTCAACTAAATTGTCTAAAATGGGTGTTAAAATATCATTTCTCTTATTTTTATCAGTACCATCATCGTAGGTACAACATATATTGACAGTAACTATACCGATATGTGTTCGTTTGGACAAGAATTTATTAATAAGAGATAATTATTACTTTATAAATTGATTTTGTAGAATTAAGTTAGACCAAACTGTAAATAGTAGTGGTTGTTTATCATTTGTGAATTTGGTGCTTTCTTTTGACACTTGCTCTTGTAATGGCATGTCTTATGCTTTCTGGTGTTTAATAAAGATCCATTGTTTGTTGTTCCAAAAAAGATGGTATTAAAGCTTCTTCAATATCTATTAGGTTATCTAATCTGCTACTGAGCCTCCCAGTATTTATATTAATACATCAAGTTCAATAGTGTTGAGCGTGACGAGGTGTGAAAATCCTATATATCGAATGTGAGTTAGTCTAGATAAAAATTTATAAGTAAAATGCGATTTTAATTTTTCAACCTAACTAGTTTTTTTTTTAAACCAAAAGTGGTGTAGCTAAAGGTGCTACAACCACAAACTGTCATTAAAAACCAAACAGTACAACAAGCAAAGGAGGAGGCAACAACCAAACCATCTACATTAAGTCCTGAACCTGAAGCATGGCATGCCAAGCTTGTTTCTAGCTAGACTACTATTAATACAAAGAGGAGCATCTAGTAAATACAAAAACTCAGTGAGATTAAGACCCAAATTAGCCAAACAATCTGCAGCATCATTTCCTTCTCTAAATATGTGGGTGACAATGAAATTCATGGAAGAGATCAATCTTTGACAGTTTAACCATCTGTTTTTGAGTGATCAATCTTTGACAATGAAAGTGAGAGCGATTATACATTGTACGTGTTGCAAATTGCAATTTGCTTACACTGAACTTATTTAGAATGCAATTTTACAATCATGAACACATGCATGAGAGACTTTTTATACACAACAAATTAGGTATTCTCTAATTTGAAACTTTTCTATTCAATAAAAAGAGAAATTAAGCCAAACAAATTTTTAAAAATTAGGTCAAACAATACCTTAGAATATTTAATTTGCTTTTTGCTAAATGTTTTTTGTTTAATTTTATTTTGATCATCATGAGTCTGTTTGTTATAGATTAAAAAATAAATGATTTTGACCTTAAATAATTTAGAGATTATTTTTTAGAGATTTTACAAAAAATCAGAAGTTATTTTGCATTTGTTTATCTTGATAAAAATTACTTTTTATAAGGATATTTTTGGATAAAAAATATCTCCACCTTTTGACCATTGTTTTCTCTTTCTTCTAAAAAAAAATCTATTTTTTAGGAAGCTAACTATTTTTAGCTTCTCATTTTTAGCAGTTATTAGATTATTTTTAAATTCTAATTATTTTTAAAAGCTATAACAAACGAGCGTAATATTCTTAAAAGTGATTATTTTTTAAAAATAAGTGATTTTGTTTTAAAAAAAAACTATAATAAACGGGCTCTTATTTTACATTCAATTTAATCATATTTTGATTATCATTTGCAAATATTTTGCATGTCAATTATTGATTAAAATCAGAGTGTTACCTTAAATATAGTAAAAAATAAATCTTTTAAATGAAAAATTAATTAAAATTATCAATTTTATATCCATTCTCTTACTTTTTTTACTTATGTCTCTTGTTGGAATAAAGTTTACATTGGTGTGTGAATTGAAAATAAAATTGAGTCCTTTATCGGGTACTAGAGGATACTAGTGTGTTGTAGCATACTAATGTGCATTTTAAGAAAATAATTAAATTAAATATCACATTTATTTATTTAATTGTGATTTATTTTTCATCAATTTGTAACTGTTATGGTTTTGGGAGAATAACTCTTTTTTTAACCCCACATTATGGCTGCACTAATAACATTAGAAATGTGGGTTGTCAGTTGAGTTTTTTAATCTCAATGCCTCCTCATACTCCCTATCATATACACTTATCCTCCTCTTGTTGAACCATTGAAGTGCAAGGATAGATTTTGATAGTGAACAAGAAATTTATGATTTTCATTGCAAATAAATATGTTAAGATCGAGGGTTGATGTTACCACTCGGTTGATTGAAATGTTGACAGCCGTTATACTTATGATCTTCCTCTGGTATGTGATACCTTAATTTCTTTCCTTGCTTGAATTGCCTGTAGGCTAATTTGTTGTTTTAATTAGCTAAGTATAAGTTCGTATACTTTTGCCTAACCTCTATGTTTAGTGTATTGGTGGATACATAATTATTGATATATGAGTAGCAGATGCTTAGCTTGCCTAACTATATGTTAAATTATTATGTATAACCTTTTGATGGATATTTTCGTGCTCAGTTATTATGTTAAATTATTTGTGACTAAACTTATTTCATGCAACTTTTGAAACAAAGAGTTGGGAACATCAGTTAGGTTCTTTATTTGGTTATGCAAATATTTAACGAATTGCATCTAGTGAATGTTAAAGTTTATTTTATATTTTGTGTGATACTAATATTTATATTAGTATTAATTGGTTTAAGAGTGATCGAAGAATCACTAGTTCCTTCAAGTTAAAAATGGTCATAGGACTATAATTCCTTTGATTTAAGAATGGTCTTAGTTACCATATGACAATGATATTGTGGTACCATTATAGATGGATATCGTAGTATCAATACAGGTGGTATCGTAGTACCACTGGTTCATAGATTGATATCGTATTATCAATTCGAGTGGTATTGTAGTATTACTCAAGAAGGTGTAATTCTTGACCGATTTCTATAGTGCAGTAGCAAATCGGTATACAGTTGAAACTGGGCTGTTTTATCCTGGAGGCGGCGTGGTTGATAGTCTGCTTGCACAATTTTGGGCAGTGCCACGAAACGTCTTAAAAAGTGCGACCTAATCCGCGACTCAACCCAGTAATTTTTTCGGTGGTTTATTTTCGAAAACTATTTTCAAATATCAAAAACAACATCTCTTTTACTTTTTATTGTATCTTCTACAACCTATAGTCATAGTATTTTAAAAGTAATAACAAATTTTTCACACTCCTATTTTTTTCTATGCAAACATTTTTTTTAACACTCATTCAAAACATTATTTTCTCTCTATCTCTTTTAATCACATCACATTACAAATATACTACTGAGGTATTCTTTAAGAATTTTATTTTAAAGAAATATTTATTCAAAAATTAAAATTAATCCTTTCAAATGCAACAACTTCATATATTTTGATAAAAATTTATCGTATTTAAAATTCTCAAAGAGTACCCAAAAACATTCGTTAACATTTTTCCAAACATATAGCAGGTGAATGATTTTTTACTAACATGCAAAAATCAAAGAAAATGATACTACCTCCTATCTTTTTTTTATATAAAAAAACATATCATTTTTTAGGTTTATCAAATAATTGATATATTTAATCTATCAAATACATCAAATATTCAAAAAATCTAAAAATGTATTGTTTCTTATAAAAAAATTGGAGAGAGTAATTAGTATTTATGTCACTTTTATTTTTTATACGAAATTTTAAATACTCCAGAATATTCAAAATCTCAGAGGAATCCCTCCGATTTTGAATATAACAAAAAAAAACTTTTTAAGATCCATATTGAAAAAATAAATAAAAAATATACACTACAAAAAAAATTGGAAATTGCAACAAATGGATAGCAACAGTTTTGTAGAACTGCCGGTAATTTTAAAACAAAATTAAAATAGCAACGGTTTTGGGGAACCGTTGGCAAAATTGGAAATTGCAACAAATGGATAGCAACAGTTTTGTAGAACTGCCGGTAATTTTAAAACAAAATTAAAATAGCAACGGTTTTGGGGAACCGTTGGTAAAATTGGAAATTGCAACAAATGGATAGCAACAGTTTTGTAGAACTGCCGGTAATTTTAAAACAAAATTAAAATAGCAACGGTTTTAGGGAACTGCTGGTAAGGTTTTAATGAACCAGCGGTTTAATTTGGTTTACCAGCGGTTTAGTTGATTAATAGAAAAAAAAAACCCACGAACCATCTTATTTTTATTCTCTAGTACAAAAATATCTTTATAGAAAAGTTATTAAGTCGATTAATATTGCCGCCTGACTTAAAAAAATGCAAGGTGGCATTTTCGTAAATAAATTTAACTTTGTTAAGCCGGTTCTTATGTTAACACACTTAATAGATATTAAAAATAAATAACATAAAATTCAAATGAAATTGTAAAACCTTTTTGTTAAGTAAGATGTACTTCAACTGACTTAAAAAATCATTTTTGTTAAGTCAGATGTCACTTAATTAACTTAAAAAACTTTTTTGTTAAGTCGAATTTCCTTCACCTTATGAGAATCGAACCCGGTTCCTTAATATTAAAAAAAAATCTATTTTTTATAAAAAAAATCCTAATCTTTTTAAAAAATAAAATAAATAATTAACTAAATTAAACCAAAAAATAAAATAAAAATCCTAATCTTTAAATGTATGCACACGCATTCTTATTCTTCTTTGAACCATTGCTTGGAACAGTACCCTCCTTCAAATTTCTGACCATCTTAACTTCTTCTTCTTCTTCTGCAAACAATCGATCAAATTCTTCACTGAAGCTTCGTCAAAATCGAACCTTTCACTGCCCCAAAATTGAACTTTCAATCCCTAACTTTCGCTACCCATAAATCCCAAAATCGAAAACCCAAAACTCAAACTTTCACTGCCCAGAAATCGAACTTTCAATCCCTAACTTTCTGGAAGGCATACTTTTCAGTTTGATTGAAAATACCAGGCGCTACTCATTCATAGGTATGTAATCTGCAAACCCTAACTTTTAATTTTCTTTGTTGTGAGATTTCAATTTTCGTTTCTGTTGCTATTTCTTTTTTATTATTGTTATTGTTATTATTATTTTTCTATGATCTAGTTGTGTAGTGATGAGAATTGTTCAGTTGTGAATGTTTTTAATTTGGTAGAATATGTGTTATATTGCTTTATGATGATACCTGAAGCTTCATAATTTGGTTTCACTGTTTTATGTATGAATGGACCTGGTTAGTGATTACAGTTACTAATTTGGTCAAGGTTTAGTTTCATACAAATATTAGCTGGAGAAACAAAATATATTTTGTTTAATTCTTATATGCTTATTGATTCTGATTGATAGTAAATATAGAGTTACACAACAAATTGTTAATTTCATGTAATTGTGCATACCATTCTACCTACTTGGATTTAAAGGTATTGATTCTCTGTTTGATTTTTATCGGATTTGCTCAATTGCTACAATATCATAAAAATTATTGTTTCTAGTTTTGAAGATTAGAAACATCTTTCTTGCCCATATTTACTTCTTTAGTCTTGGACAGTGGCATTGTTAACACATGTTATAGATTGCACTTTTCTTTTATGAATGCTGCTATACAAAAAATAAGAAAGCAATGGGTTTGCATCAGGATTGTGCTTTATCTTCTTTCTAAGATATTGTGTATTAGTAATAAAAATACACTTTTATTTGCTCAGATACGTAGGAAGATGAGAGAGATCATGGTCAACCATGCAACATCATGTGATTTGAGGGAATGTGTTCACAAGCTTAAATAATCTCAAATAAATGTATCAATTCTCACTTGAGTCTTTTACCTTTGAATTTCATTGAAAATAAAAGATAGACCTTACTAATGACTAAGAAATTTTAGCACTCAACCCAATTCTTACTAATGTGTTACATAAATGTATCAATTCTTACTAATGAGGAAGAAATCCATAGAAGTGTTTTCCTGCATAATACTAATAATAATTATGAGCTATACAGTTTCTTCTTTATCATTTCTTATGTAAATAGTAGAGAAAGTAATATTTGAGACAATTTTCCATTTCCTTTATAGCCTCAACAATTAATGTATGTATTCTAAGGGCTAATTATTTAAAGCTTGTTGGTCAAAGTTTTAGTTTTTACATTGTTTCTTTGCTACAATGACGTCTACCACAGCTATCATCTGCATCTGCGGGTGGTGGCTTTTTACTTCATCAACCGCTTCTTTTAGATGGTTTTCATTCGCTAACAAGACTTAAACTCTGGTTGTTTCGGTAGCCACTGTGCTCCTACTTTTGGGGTACTAGTGAATATTTTATACCTTGATGTGTACGTAGGTACTAAAACTTGTAAGTATATATAAGGTGGGTGTTCAATTAGAATTTGCAGGGTAATCTTTATTTTTATTTGTTAATAAGGTTTGTTTCAAAATCATTTATGAATTAGATATTGTTGGATGTTGAGTTATTATGTTAACTGTTCTTTGTTTCTATGATTTCAATTTTGTTCATTTAAGTATGATACAGTATGCTAAAAATTGATTCATGCCACTGTTTTTGTATGCAATTGGAATTTCAGCTTGTTGGTTTGCCTTTCTTCCTAGTTTGGTAGCCCGTGTAATTTGTTTATAGTATACACATCTTGCTTTTAGAAGAGTTTCATAGATTAGTTTAGGTGTGGCTATATTTGTTTTTGCTTATTTATTGTCAGAGGTTCCTATCATATTTGAGAGTTTTTTTTATACTAGTGTAGTGATAGTAATGTATAATTTTGTGTTTGGATATCTATTAATAATAAATTTTGTAGAGCTTATAATAAGTTACAACATGCGAGAAAGCAAAAGAATGTAGATTGGTTATTTCTCACGGTAAGTTGTCAACTTTATATTTAAATAAATGAATAATTCCATATATATATATATATATATATATATATATATATATAAATACATACATATAACAGTTGTTGAATAATATTTACTGACTAGTCGACGTTCACATTAGTTATGAGTGCGGCTATTTCATCATGATTCACATGTTGAACATTGTATCTGCTACTCTTGTTGGTTCATAGACACAAGTAAGTAATAGAATTATGTTAATAAGTTGCATGTATCATTTAATTAGTACAATTTTTTATGTTGATATAGTAATTTAATGTTATGCCAACATTTATTTATACAGATATTTGGGGATTCAAAATCATTTCAAGAAGATGAAGTTAAAAATGTTCAAGAACGCTAAGCAAACGTGATATTGGAACATATTGAAGCAAGTACGAACAATGATATGAATTGGCTAGTCTTTAAGGTTTCTAGTTTATGCTAGGTTTTTTATAAGACTAGTTATATTTGTTGAGTTTTCATTTTAGTGCAACTGAACTTGCCTAGGAAAACTTAAGCCACGCACGGAACCGACCTAAGAAGTGGCCAGGAACCGACCTAAAAAGGTTTTTTTCCACTAGTGATTTTTCTAATTTACGTCTTCAGAGAAAAGAGGTTTTGAAGCGCGCAAGAGAAAAGAGGTTTTGAAGCGTTCCTTCTCACTCAATTGCGAACCCTAACGCCACCGTCTCCAATCGTCGGCCGTCGTTCTCCAATCGCCGGTCGTCGTTCTCCTTCCATAAGGTATGTTATTTTGTGCTTGTACTTTTTACTGTGACATGTTTGGTTGAGTAATGTTTATACCTCCAACCACTTCCTGCATTTGAGTGTTTTTTTCCGGATGTTTTTTGTTGCTTTTGTTCTTCTGATATGGACTGTGATAATGATTGAATTGGGTAACTCCTCCGTAAGTTACTAACTCACAATTTCAGTAGTTTCTGTTTCATTTTTCATTCCCATGTTTTAGAGTTTAGCTTGTAAAGAGCTAATAAACATGCAAGGTTGTCATGTATAGATTTGATTAAAAAACTAACGAACCATCTATTACCAAGTGACGAATGGGGTGATAATCCACTTGAGAAGAGGCGAAATAGCTTCTAATTTCTAATGACAACTTGAATGGTTGTTTGGTTCAACTTAGTTTTGTGTAAATAATTGCATTTTTAAAAAACCTTTTCAGGAAGCTGGGAAAAAAAAAGCAAATCTAAACACCTATGATTTACTTGAATTTTGAAGTGGTAATTTGATTGCCTCTGTGATTTGATACTTGACTATCTAATTTGATTGTCTCAAACCTTTTTGCATTCATAAGAATATTCTCATGCACCTTATAAGCTTAAGATGTCGAATTTTTTTTAGTCAGGTCTGTTGTGGTCTGTTTTTCTTAAGATGTGCTACAAAATTCTTGACTTTAATGACTCATGGGAATTCATACGACATTTGTGGTTTCATTGATTGATTCACTTTGAACATAATGTTTGCAATTGCTAAAAACCATGATCCATGTTATTTTTTTTAAGCTTCATGACATTACTATTATTAAGCACACACTTATCAAAGAGTCTATAAATTTGTAACGGCTGTGCACAATGGATCTGGTAATTGCTGCCGTCAGAAGCTATAAATTTGTGCTTTAAAGGGCATTTGTTTCTTTTCAATTTGTTTATTGAATTGTAATAACATGTATCTCATTTGTCACATGAATTTTAATTTGAAATTGCTAACTGTTAGTAGTTAGAATTGTGACTTGATTTTTACATGTTGATTTTCAGGGGTCTAACATAGGATCACCGTTTGAAGTACGACGCTCTTCTGAGTCTAGTCATAATGTTGAGGGTGATCAAGCAACTCCGGACGATTAAACTTAGATATATAATTTTTGTTTAGGCGTGTTGAACTTTTGATGTCACGCTTTTCCATTTGTTTTAAATTTGACGTACTAGGCGCATGTGTTGTGACCTTCGTTTTTATTTTTTGTTATGTACTATTTAGGTTGCATGTGTCAATGCAAACTTTGGATGTATTGCGCATGTATTGTGACCTTTAGTTCCATGTATCGTTGCGAACACCTTATTTTTGAATCAAATGGATGATATTTTGTTTATGAATTTGTCTATATTGCATGAATTATTATAGTAGTTCAATATTTAAAAATACTACGTTTGAATATTAATCGATGAATAAAAAAAAAACAGGGTAAAAAATTGTCCTACAAAAATGGACCTCAAAGAAACCAGAAAATAAATTTAAAAAAAAGTAAATTATATAGCGGCGGTTTTCAACCGCTGCTAAAACTTAAAAACAAAAAAATTTAAAACAAATAGCGGCGGTTTCAAACCGTTGCTAAAACTTAAATACTAAAAATTTAAAAAAAATTGCGGCGGTTTCAAACCGTTGCTAAAAATTAAATACTAAAAAATTATAAAAAAATATAGCGGCGGTTTCAAACCGCTGCAAAACTCGCTGAAAATTTTGTTTTTTCGTTTCATGTATTGCAACGGTTTCAAACCGCCGCAACACATATTGTGGCCATTTGTGTAACGGTTTTTCAAACCGCCGCTATTTGAGCTACCAACGCTCAAATCTGCAACGGTTTGGCAACCGCCGGTAAAGATGCTGCAACAGTTAAAAACCGTTGCTAAACCGTCCCATAACCGTTGCTAAACACCTTTTTTCTTGTAGTGAATTCTCGTCACCGCAGAACCAAAAACCAATCTAAAATCAATTCTACACCTCTAGAATTGCTTTTGGCTCTTCCAAAAGCTAAACCAAACACAC
This sequence comes from Trifolium repens, assembly GCA_030408175.1. Lineage (NCBI taxonomy): Eukaryota > Viridiplantae > Streptophyta > Magnoliopsida > Fabales > Fabaceae > Trifolium > Trifolium repens. The sequence goes on from CP125846.1 coordinate 52,617,199, forward strand.
ACTTAGATCATTCATATTATTTAAAGAGGATAAAATTTAAATTTTTTTAAAAAAATAATAGTTAATGGTTGAGATATAAAAATTAAGGAAAATTGTAAAAAAAAAAAATGGAGAGGATCCATTCTCAGCACATAGCATATATAACTAGACTAGACTAGACTAATGAAGCGGGCAAAAATGTAAGGGCGGCCACCGGATGAGTGTCGATGAGATAAAACTCGACATAGACGTCAACTTTTAAAGAGATGATAACCGACAATGTTAAAAGTCTTATATTTAATAAATAAAAGTGTTAAATATAATATACTTAAATCATAAGATTATCCCGTTTATTTGAGTTTTTGGTTATATTTTTCTCTTGTATTTAAGTAAAAAAAAAAAGTATAACTGTGTATACCCTTTATCTTTAAAGTTATTTTTTACACTAATAATAATTCATATAATAATTAAACTAAATTGCATAAACTTATTTTAGCTTCTAGAGGTTGGTTGTTTCCCTCGACGTGCAACCTTAGTAGTAAAAATTTAGAAACAACAATGCATCTTTTTCTGCAATGCCCTTTTGCTCTCTTTATTTGAAATTGGTTCTCTTCTGTGGTGAGACTCAAGATTAATCTAGCCTCAATTCATGATGTGTTTAGTTTATGCAATAAAAGTTGGAATCTTCAATGTCAAATTGTGATTGTTGTTGCTGTTATTTCTATTTTAAAAAACATTTGGATTTGTAGAAACAAACTTAAATTTCAAAATGTTTAAACCTTCCTTGAATTCTACAATTGCACTCATTGTGGCCAGTTCTTCTTTAATTGGTACTGTCACCTCTCTTACTAGTAGACCTTCTATATTTGACTTTGAAATTTTGAAGTACTTTAAAGTCTTCATTCATCATCCAAAGGCTCCTAAGATTGTGGTGGTTATATGGTTTCCTCCTTTGCAAGGTTGGGTAAAGTGCAACACTGTTGGCACTTCTGTTGGTAATCCAGACATTGCTGCTTGTGCTGGTATCTTCAGAAACAATCTAGGTGCTAACCTTGGTTGCTTTGCTCGTTATATTGGTGTAGCAAATGTGTTGTATGATGTGGTCATGGGAATTATTCTTGCTATTGAGTGTGTTGTTGATAGAAATTGGGGACAATTATGGATAGAAAGTGACTCTATGCTTATCATCTCAACCTTCAAAAATTCTTCTATTATCCCTTTGCCTTTAAAATATAGATGGTTAAATTGTATGTTTAAAGTTAGAAATATTCAGGTTATAGTTTCTCATATATGTACAGAGAAGGAAATTTTGTAGCTGATAAGTTAGCAAATTTTGGTTTGTCTGTTACTGATTTTACTTGGTGGAACTCAGCCCCTCCTAACATTAGAGATGATCTTGCAAAGATTAGAGATGGTCATCCTTACTGTAGGTTTTATTAATTTCTTTGAAGTTTTGGTTTGACCCCTCCTCTCTTTTTTTGTACTCCACTTTTCTTTTAATATATGGTTGGTTATATATAAAATAAAATAAAAACTACATAAATTTATTTATTTGTATCTCATCAAAAAAAAAGTTCTCTTTGATAAACTAAGAAGATGAATAAAATGTGCTCCCACTTGTTCTCCCTTTCTCCTTGTCCCCTCTCCCTCAACATATTTGGATAATCACTATCTAAGACAATATTATATAATAATTATATGTATAATTTCAAAATTAACTATATATAAGCATATTATTTAGAGATTGGTCAAAATGTATACACTATTTTACATGTGGCGCACAATTTGATCTTTATTATTAGTTATTACTACCAAATAATAGAGTATGCTGCCCACGAATCTTCGTTTTTCAACCTTGTACAGAAAAAAGTATATACTTTCTTATGGTTTTTCATTTAATTATCATTTCTAATTCTTAATTCAAAACATTAGAATATTTGGTCCGGCCATCAAGTAATTAGATCATCATTCATCACTGATCATACCTGATTATCATTAGATCGAATGTGTGAGACAGTATCTAAACTTATTAAAATTAAAAACTAATTTGACAGTATCTAAACTTATTAAAATTTAAAACTAATTTCAAATTTTAAACGTCTCTTCCATTTTTCAATTGATACTTTTCTTAAGTAATTAGGGGTTAGAAATTATACTCTTAAGATCAATAAATGAAATCTTCGAGGTTGAAATATGGGCTTCTACAATTTTAAACCGTTGCTAAAACTTAAATACTAAAAATTTTAAAAAAATTGCGGCGGTTTCAAACCGTTGCTAAAAATTAAATACTAAAAAATTATAAAAAAATATAGCGGCGGTTTCAAACCGCTGCAAAACTCGCTGAAAATTTTGTTTTTTCGTTTCATGTATTGCAACGGTTTCAAACCGCCGCAACACATATTGTGGCCATTTGTGTAACGGTTTTTCAAACCGCCGCTATTTGAGCTACCAACGCTCAAATCTGCAACGGTTTGGCAACCGCCGGTAAAGATGCTGCAACAGTTAAAAACCGTTGCTAAACCGTCCCATAACCGTTGCTAAACACCTTTTTTCTTGTAGTGATATCTAAACTAAGATACTGTAGTATGCTTTATTCAACGAACATAGAGAATTGTTTTTTATTAAGAGAAAAAAGTATATGCACTGACAGTGTAAAATAATTTTACACAGTCAACCAATACCAACCATGTTTTCCGCCACGTCATCCCACTACACCCCACCTTCTTAATATGACATGGTAAAATGATGGTTTTTTACTGGCTGATCGTGTAAAATTATTTTACACTGTCAGTGCATCTCCATTGAACTCTAAATTTTGTGTTAAATTTGTCAATAGTATACACTTTTTTTAAAAAAATTATCCTTCGATTATTTAAAGAGAGAAATAGTAATTTTTTTACTTCTCTTTATTTAATAAGAAATATTTTTGTGAAAATTTAATTAATGTGAAACTCTTATAAAATACTCATTCGTAGGGGTGTAAGCGGATCAGAAAAATCCAATTAAACCGATGATCCAAATCAATCCAAACCGAAAAAAAACCGATTTTTATGGTTCAGATCAAAAACCAAACCGAACCAATTGAAAACTGAAGTGGTTTGGTTCGGTTCTCGGATCCATTTTTAAGATCCAATGGACAAACCGAACCAAATCAATATATAGTATATATGTTAAATTATTTTTTTAGACATGTCATATCTATAAAAAACTAATGGCCTAATTACTTATTTGATGAACTTATGAACTTAATTTCAATATGGTTGTATTATGTATTTGATGAACTTATTTGATGAACTTAAGTGAAAAGAATTGTATTTTGTAGTTGATGAGCTTATGGAAAAAAAATATACTGGGAAAAAATAATAGCATGAAATACATCGGAAAAAACCGATTATAGTATTCGAACCAAACCGAACCAAACCGACGTTTTTGGTTCGGATTCATTTTTGAAAAATACTAAAATCCAAACCAAACCAATCGAGAATTCATTGGTTCGGACATCGGATTCACTCAAAACCGATCCAAACCGGTCCAATTACACCCCTACTCATTCGTGCCACAATATAAGTTGTTTTAACCAAATTATATAAATTAAGAAATGTAATTAATGTTGTGAGGAATTGCCTTGAAAATTCAGAAACAAGAAAATCAGAAAACTGAAGAATTGGAGCTTTTTGCTCCTGCCACCTGAGCGGGGCGCAGGGAGGCTGAGCGGGGCGCAGGCCCGTTTTTGTGAAAAAATTTGTTTCGGAAAGTATCTGTTTTGGATTCTGTTTTATTTTATAAGATAGATTTGTTTCTGATTTTTAGGCATGTATTTTTCTATAAATAGGGAACTCTTTATTCATAGAAAAATAAGGTTGAAAGCAATTAGGATTAGGGTTTGCCACACTAGAGTTTTAGAGAATTCATTCTTGGTATAATTCTAGGGGCTTGGGCGAATCATCCTTGGTTCACCTTGGGTAGCTAGGTCAAATTGAGTCTCTTCATCACGGAAGAAGGGATTCGGGATTTGGGTAGAATTAAGATTAATTCTTGTAACCCAATTGAGAATTTCCTTGTGTAAAGTTTCTCATTGATCATAGTGGAACGGAAGGGTTGCTCCCTCCCCCAGACGTAGGTCTTTATTTGGCCGAACTGGGTAAACAATATCTTGTGTTCTTCTCTTTCTCTTGGACTATTTATTTTTCATCATCTCTATCAACTATTATTGGTTACTTGGTTAATTTGCTCCACACATCAAAATTCATTGGTGTGACTTTTTCAAGCGAATTCACAACAATTGGCGCCCACCGTGGGGCAAGGATCAAATCGATAATCAGGTACCATGGCTTCTAAGTTCGATATTGAGAAGTTTACCGGTAGTAACGACTTCGGGTTGTGGAAGGTAAAGATGAAGGCGGCGTTAGTCCATAACAATTGTGCTGAGGCTTTGAAGGGTGCAGAGATGCTGGCGAGTCTTTTCGATGCGGAGAAGGCTGTTCTGAATGAAAAGGCAGTCAGTTGTATTACCTTGTGCCTCGCAGACAAGGTGTTGAGAGAAGTAGCAAAGGAGACCAACGCTGCAGGTATGTGGGCCAAACTTGAATCATTGTACATGACCAAGTCGGTGGCACATAAGCAGTTTCTGAAACAAAAACTCTACTTTTATCGAATGGTGGAGTCGAAATCCATAACGGAGCAACTGGCGGAATTCAACAAAATTATTGATGATCTGGCCAACATTGATGTGAAACTAGAAGATGAAGACAAAGCCTTACATCTACTTTGTACATTACCTAAGTCCTACGAAAGTTTCAAGGATACCATGCTCTACGGCAAGGAAACACCAGTTACCTTGGAGGAAGTTCAATCGGCCTTAAGGACGAAAGAACTTACTAAGTTTAAAGACTTGAAGGTGGAGGATGGTGCTGATGCTTTAAATGTTTCAGGTGGGAAAGGTGGAAGTAGAGGTAAGAAGGCTAAGTCTAAGGTTGGTGACAAGTGGACTTGTTTCCATTGTCAAAAGAAAGGTCACTTCAAGAGGGATTGTCCGGAGTTGAAGGACAAGGGTGGTTCCGTGCATGTTGTGGATGGTTCATCCGGTGATGAGAATTATGAAACAGCGGAGGCACTTGTGGTGTCGAGTTGGGAGTCGGAGGAGTGTGAGACTCTAGACTCTGTTGGTTCTCATGATGTTCTAGAGTTATGGGATGTCGGGGTTGTTTCAGATCAGGTGGAGTGGTTTTGCAAATTGCAAGGTGGGGTTCATAGGGGAAGTACCGAGTTCGAGACTTTGGTGGAGGAGTTTCATCTTAAGGTGGAGGATTTTCAACTTGAGGTGGAGGCTTTCGATAGTGATACTAAAGGAGGAGAAACAACACTAACTCTTGGCTATCAAGAAGGAGATAGGGAGGAGAGTGGTAGTGGTGCACCGAAGTGGTACGACTGTGAAGACCTTGTGGGGTATGTTCCAATTGAGGCTGAAGAAGTGCAAAACCTATTGAATAACTTCAGGGAAGCAATTGGGAACACCGACAATAGAACTTGGGAACTTGTAGGGCTACTTGAGGTAGTAGGGCACAAGGAGAGTTCATTGTTGGAGCTTGAACAACAACCTAAAATTCCAAGGTTGGTTGAGGACAAGCAAGTCTTCGAGAGTACGGAAGGCATTCTGGGGTTCGAAGAGGGGGTGGTGGAGCTTGTAGGACTATCCAAAAGGCCGATGATAGTTGGATGCAAGCGTATCTTCAGGAGGACGGGTTTGATCACTCCGGGGTCTGAAGAGGTTGCGGTGAGTCTTGTGGGTGCTACCAAAAATCCTATGGTAGTGGGAGGCAAGACCTTCATGAGGGCGGAAGGCATTCCGAGGGATGAAGAGGTAAAGGTACAGCTTGTGATTCTAGCAAGAGTTGTTGGAAGCAAGTGGAAGAGGTCAAGGTTCAAGTGGGACTTGGACTTGGCCAATGATCTTGAATAGTAGTTCAAGATGGAGGGAGCAACACGGTGGTTGATTAGATCACCATCGTTTTAAAGGCAAGGTGGAGAATTGTGAGGAATTGCCTTGAAAATTCAGAAACAGGAAAATCAGAAAACTGAAGAATTGGAGCTTTTTGCTCCTGCCACCTGAGCGGGGCGCAGGGAGGCTGAGCGGGGCGCAGGCCCGTTTTTGTGAAAAAATTTGTTTCGGAAAGTATCTGTTTTGGATTCTGTTTTATTTTATAAGATAGATTTGTTTCTGATTTTTAGGCATGTATTTTTCTATAAATAGGGAACTCTTTATTCATAGAAAAATAAAGTTGAAAGCAATTAGGATTAGGGTTTGCCACACTAGAGTTTTAGAGAATTCATTCTTGGTATAATTCTAGGGGCTTGGGCGAATCATCCTTGGTTCACCTTGGGTAGCTAGGTCAAATTGAGTCTCTTCATCACGGAAGAAGGGATTCGGGATTTGGGTATAATTAAGATTAATTCTTGTAACCCAATTGGGAATTTCCTTGTGTAAAGTTTCTCATTGATCATAGTGGAATGGAAGGGTTGCTCCCTCCCCCAGACGTAGGTTTTTATTTGGCCGAACTGGGTAAACAATATCTTGTGTTCTTCTCTTTCTCTTGGACTATTTATTTTTCATCATCTCTATCAACTATTATTGGTTACTTGGTTAATTTGCTCCACACATCAAAATTCATTGGTGTGACTTTTTCAAGCGAATTCACAACAAATGTTATATATGGAAAAGAGAAATTACGAGTTGGTTTATAAAATATTATTGTCCTTCGTTATTGATATAAGAAAGATAAATTGATGAATTGAATGAATAAATAGTTAATGGTAGTATAATAGAAAAAATAACATTAAATATTTTATTGGTAATATAAAATGATTATAATTTAGTGTATAATTTTTTCTCAAAGTAATTTATAATTTAGTATTTTACCAAAAAATTTTAATGGTAGTATTTTTTTTTTTAACAAAATGGTAGTAGTATTTAGAATTGGAGGAAGTACTTTAAGAAAAAAGGAAAATGCTAACTAGTGCCGCCGGGGCACTAGTTAAGGATATCATTTATCAAGGTTGTCAAAACTGGACCGGACCGACCGGTCAGACCGTGAACCGGTCCAGTTAGGCTTGATAACGGCCTGCAAGCGAACCGGTAAAATACCGGTCGAACCGGAAAAAACCGGTGAACCGGCCGGTCAGACGGTTCGATGGTTCCTTTTTTTTTTAAAAGGAGGTCAAAACAACGCATATATATATATATATATATATATATATCACCAAACGATGTTATTTGGTTTTATTTGTAAAAGAAAGATTAAAAAGATGTTATAGTACTATTTTGTGTTATTGGACTTATTTATTATATAATTTTTAATTTAGTTTGAATTAGAAATTTTATGTCTAATGTACTAAAGTTTTAATTTTATATTAACAATATGATATTTCATCTTGTTTATGTGTAAAAAAATGAATACTAAGTAATTATTTATTTATTTTTATTTATATATTAATTAAAATATATATTTAATTAAAAACGGTCTGACCGGTCCGACCCCGATCCGACCGGTTGAACTTTGAATCGGTAAGCTCACCGGTTCGATGACCAGTCCAGTTCTGAAAACCTTGCCATTTATAGTATAATCATCTAGGAATTTGTGCGGTCAATGCATTTGAAATATAAACAATGTTATTTTCAAGGTAAAATTTACTACTTTTAATTTCTTAACTAGTGCCCCGGAACACTAGTTAGCGTGACCCTAAGAAAAATTGAGACAACAAAAATGAATGTATATACACACACATTCCATAATTGACATTCTCCGACATTGTTTATGAAAATGGCCGGCAAGTAACATTTGCAAATAATGAGAGAATAGTATCCAATCCAACAACTTTGTAAAAAAAAAACAACAAAAATATTAAAGTTTGTATAGTTAATTCTTTAAAAATTTAAAAAGTGTTATTTTCAATTTAATTTTTTTTTATATCTTTAACCAATGCTTAGAGGCACCGATAAAAAAAAATCCAATCCAACAATGTAATCTTTCTGGGCGGCGAAGCTTAGGGATTTGGACAACATTCTCTTTTTGGCTGTTTCTTCATTGCACCCAAAACTAACTCTAATATTTTAACACAAGTGTGTCCAAATCATGTCTGTAATTGCGGATTATAAGGTGATTATAAGGAGTAATTCTCAAAATTTGATTAAAGACTAAAGTTAATTCTCCAAACCCAGTTTAGTTTAGTCACTTTCCTACTCTTATATGTAAGGATTTGAATTTGA
>CP125846.1:60468222-60488798 GCA_030408175.1 Trifolium repens
GCTCTCATTTAGTATAAAAGAGATGACCGGCCACTTCATTTCACATATTCCCTACTTCTCTTTTACTCATGACTTCTTCTGTAGCTTCCCTAATTGATGCTCTGAGGTCTTTGCTTTTACAGGAACTAGAAGATTTGATGGATGATTATGAAGATTTCGCCTCCATGGTTACGAATCTTCGTGACTACTCCTGGCGACTAACTCCGCCTCAACATGAATTCTTGGGTTGCTTGCTGGCGCTACGGGATCGGGTGATAAAAGACTTTCCCTTCATTATGGCGGTGGAAGAGTCGCGCTGTCATAGCCAAAGGACAAATGCAGTAATTTTCGACAAAATGTGGCTGGTGAAGGAAGGAATGCGTATGTATGAAAGTAATTTGGCGGTTTGCTTTGATGAGGAGGATAATCTTGAGCATCAGCTTGCTAAACTGAGGGCAGAAATTGATCAGCTGGAGGCGAAAAAGTGCCAACTGAAAAAGGATATCAAAGACGATATCATGAGGCTATTGGAGAAGCGTCGCACGCTGTTAGAACTACAAGATCGTCTGCGAGTTCATGATGAAGATGTTGTTTATGTCCATGGCGATTTGGAAATCGCCCGAGAGTGCCGGCAAAAGATTGAAGAGCTCTGGGATAATGTTAGGGAGGCCGCCGGCCAGGCTTAGCCTTCCTTAGGATGACTATGTTTTTTACTTTGTGCGTTGCTCAATTTCGTAGTTTTAGTGTCTTTTCCCTTTTTCCTTGTATGATTTGAATGCTTGTAATAATGAAGGATATTTGATGTTGAATAAAGGTTGATTGATGATGTCATTCCTTGCTTTTTTCTTTTTACCTGGTTCAGGGACACGTGTCGATAGCGTGTCTTCCTTCGTGTTATTACCCAATGGGTATTAGAATGGTTCAGTTTCTTTTATTTTTCGGGCAAACGAACGGTTTCTCACGCCTTTATTTACGCCAAACCTTATACTCTTTCACTTCATTCTTTCTCACTTGCGTTGCCATCTTTCTACTCCGATTAGATTCATCCTTGCTTGTGGACCAACCTTCACTCGAGCACTACTCGTATCTCTGAGGTATAAGTTCCTTTTCCTTTGTACCTTTTCTCTTTACTTTTTCTTCCACTCGTTATGGTTATAATCCGCGACCTAAGCGATGAAGGAGATTTTCCTCCGGTTCCTCCTTTGGGATCCGCTTTCGAGCTCCAAATATATTTTCCTTGTATTAGGAGGGATGGGTCGCTTGATGAGGATAAGTATATCTCGGAGATGTTTAATCTCCCAGTTGTTGAGAGGGATAGCGACTCCTCCAGTAGTAGTAGTGATAGCGATTGTGTAATAATCCCGTGTTCATCTTTCACAGGAAAAGAGTTGGTGCTTTTCGATTCTTCTACTGCCGCGATGCTCACCAAATTGAAATTTCATTCTCCAGATAGTATTCAAACTCTTAGGGGAGCCATCAAACTATCCGGCTCCGGAAAACAGAACGACGTCATCGTCGAGCCTGTAGGTGTCAGTGACCTCGCCACTATAGTTAACCTTGATCCACCCCATTACTTTTTGATGTACGGAGTAGTTGTGCAGACTTTCAACCTCTGGTTTCCTTTTACCCCTTTTGAGGTGTCCCTCCTTCATACTTTAAACGTCGCTCCTGTTCAGCTTCACCCTAATAGTTGGGGTTTTGCTAAAGCCTACCAGATTATTTATCTCGCCTTGGGTTTGACGCCCAGCATAGGCGTTTTCTTTTCTTTCTACCATGTCAAGAGCTTCACTACTGATCGCCTGGTGTCGTTATGCGTGTTGCCTCATAGGACCCTTTTCGCCTTATATGCTAACAACTTTAAGCATTATCAAGATTCCTTCTATAGAGTTCGTGGTGGTCCTAACTGCCAAGATGTGATGTATGATAGTGACGGGACTCCCCTATTTCCGTTTTACTGGTCCCCCAACCCTAGATTGATCAAAGGCCCTGATGCTGACCATTTATCCTCTTTCGAGATGGAAACAGTTGCGTTTCTTAATTCCTTCGACATTCTCAGTACGAAGGTACTTGTAAGGCTTGAGACCAACCCTAATGGGGTGGTTGAATACTTGAGTAAGTTCCAGCTTGTTGTCTTTACCTGTTTATTTTTATGTAGCTTTTTGGATCTCATACTAACGTTTTGATTACTTTTTGTAGAAAAAATGAAGACAATTTCTGATGACGAGTTCGCCTCCTATTTGGTTAGGGCGAAACAAAAGATGGCAGCGCCTGACGCCTCTGTGGATCCAATTTCGCAAGTTATCGTGGCGGAAAAGGGCAAGGGAACGAAAAGGGGGCGGAAGAATGAGACTGCCTCCACTTCAAACAAAGCTGCTCGTCTGGGAGACGATGTGGAGATTGTGGACGAAGAGGGTGATGATGAGGTACAAGAGCACAGGCCTCCTCCTATGGCCAAGGGCGGAAGAAGTACTCGTAGCCGAGCCTCTACTCATGTGAGTCCAGCTAAGTCGAAAGGCGAAGCGGTAGACTCCGCCGCGCCTGAAGGGGACAACTCGAGGCGCGAACCGCACCCTACCTGGAATGAAGACTTTGATCCTATAGCCTTCGTTGCGGATAACTTGAAGGGCTGCACATCCCGGCTGGATGCACTAAGTTTAGAGGAGCTTCAGAAGCTCGCCGTTGGAACCGGTCTGAAGTGTTTGGCATTGAACCAGATGGTGTATGTGTTCGCTTGTTTGACAGTGGTATTTAAAAGCTATGTGCAAGTATACACAGTCATGTTTGCAGCAAGTAATAAGAAAAAGTATCGATCCCACAGGGATTGTGATAAGGGAATTTAGTTCCAATAGCAATCCAAACAGTTTTATGCTTATGAGTGATTAATAACAAATAAATAAAAATAGCAATTTTGGGTAACAGCAAGAATGATTAAATTAGGGTTTTGAGAAAACAGTTGAGAAAGTATGTTGAAACTATGATCCATTCAAATCCGGTTTAATGTGGGTGTGTGATATGATAAGTGCAGGCAAGACTCCTGTAAGCAACTCTTGCCTTAGGGTGTATGTCTACAACGTTAGATTATGCAATGTTTGATAAGACGAATCATATGTCTAGGTCGAACTTACTTCATTACAGTTCAGATATCCGTGGTTGTGTTCTTACTATGGCCTTAGCTTATGTCTAAGTCTAAGAAGAGAATATATGTCTATACCTCACTTAACCATATTAGTTCATTAAGTCCATTTATTATTAGATGTCTCTTAACAATAAACTTGTATTCAGATCTAAGTTGATCAAGCCTAGATGCAAATATATAACAAAATATCAAATGAACTAAAAGAGTAAACATACACACGTCACATCACATAAATACTATTAAACCTTCATTAAACTTCACATACTTTCAACATCAAGAGTTTAGCTCATGGTGAGCTTAGAAACTATAATAACCAGAATAATAAGCTTACACATTAAAATGAATTCTAAAGGTAAACCTATAACCGTGATGGCACTAGAGAATATGTCTCAAGCTCCAGTATTGGCAACAGTCACAACTCCGGTAATCAGCAAGCAGCGGCGGCACACTTAGGTTTTTCTCTTGTTCTTTCAAAACGGCTGAGCTCTCTAACTTTAGGGTTTAAGGCTCCCTTTTATAGCACTTGTCTTGGATCCTGGGCCTTCCCTATTGAGGATAAGACAGCCCAAAAGAATAAAGGATATTCACCTCAAATAACTAGTATGATGATAGTACAATAGCACATGGGAAATCTGCCAGCTGTCTTTCCTCGCGTTAGCGCTCAATTTCATCATCTTCTTCTGACGTGGCGGCATTTGCTGACTTGACTTACTAGCCGCCATTCATAGTTGTACGGACTGATAGTCTTGACTCTGATTATCGCTTTGCAGTGGCTCTTGGACCTTTTAGATGGCCCAGTGGTCTGTCTTGACGTCAGATGACACCAGAACTACTCTTTTCATGATGAATTTACATTTTATTCCTAAATACATACTAAACTCATAAAAGCATTAAAATAAACCTAAACATTGAATGCAAACCATATTAGCAGGCAATAAATCAAGTGTCAAGGGCCTAATTATACTCACAAAATATGAGTTATCACACCCCCAAACTTGAATCATTGCTTGTCCTCAGGTAATGCGGTAGAAAGCAAAGAAATTAACAAGCTACTCACTCTATTGACATGACAATGGCACATTCAGATCATAAGCTTCAAGCTTCAGATTGTATTTCAAAGATTGGCATAACTCTTGTATTTCAGTCATCATTAACAACCATGCGTGTGTGTGTGAACTGCTTCCTACTGTCAACCAAAGTCAGTCCTTCTCTAAATCTACACAGTCAAGACACTAAGCTACCATTTTTCTTTCCTACACTTCAGAGTTTGGGTTCAGTCTTCAGCAAGGAGGGGGAGTCATTCTTTTCATGTTTCAGCAGGCTTTTTGATCATTAGATGCAGGGACACTACTGATAAGTGCTAAAAAGTAGTTAATTTACATATATATTTTAAGCACTTATTGACTTATTTTGTAAGTTATTTGAAGTAAAAACCCCCACTATTTGTAAATATTAGTCTTTACTAGCAATTTAGTATTTTAGTTATTTTTTATCTATTTCACTTCAGTTTTGTAGGTTTTTATGAGTTAATTGAAAGTGTCAATTTTTCTTATAATTAATTTAAATTAAAGACACTTATTAACTTAATTTTGTGTCAAATATACCAAACTTATAATAACTATTATATATTAATTATTATTATTAATGTTATTAGTAGTAATGTATATGTATGATTGTAAAGTAATAGGTACACAATTAAGAGAAAGTAACCAAGTAACAAAATGAAATACAAAACGCAGTCAAGTGGCAAGAAAAAGAAGCAGGCGGTGCACATGTGAAGAAACCCTTTCAGTGAAGCAAAATCTCACAAGCAAGGCGGCTTAGGAAAATTATAAAAGGGGAATTAGAACTTAAGAGATGGAATTTCATTCTTACACACGAGAAACAGAGGGAAGGAGCAGACAATTCCCACGAGGCAGAGAGTGACCAAGAGGAGCGGCGGAATCACCGATTCATCTTTCCATCTCTTCTAGTTATGTACTGTAAGGTTATTATGTGTAACTAATTCTCTCTGTTATTGGGATTAGGTTTTGTTAATTAAATTCTCATGTAAACTTTTAATCTGGCTGATTACATATAATCTCTATTTTGATTATGTTGATGGTTTATTTCTGTGCTTAATGCTTTTCCGACGTAAAACTCCGAAATTGATTATTTGATTCAGAAAGTTCTAGACATAGACTTTTTGTTTAAGAGAACTGAAATAAAATCATATGTGAATGTTAATTGCTAGGGATAGTATTAGGTTCACATTCACATACACTATCGAAACTTAATGTTATTGTGTTGGTTAAATTGTCCGAGACATCGGAGTTTAAGCAATACAATATAGCCGTTATATTGATTAATCACTCGAGACATCGAGGGTTAATAGGTATAACGTGATTCTCGTCGTGTTCTGGACACGGACACGTATGTGAGCGATAAGTGAGAGCATAATTGAAATTTAGAAAGTATATAATCGATTAAGAGGTTGCATTAGAAGAGTAGTTAACGATATCTAATTCCAATAGATTGTCTCTGTTATTTCTTCCCTCAATTAATTTGTGTTGTGAGTTTGAATGTTAACAAACACAACTCTTTCTCTATACTTAAAACAATATTAGTTGTTGAACGGTTTTAATATCACACCAGTCCCTGTGGATACGATAAAAACATACTTACTTTTGTACTTTAACAAAATGCCGCCGTTGCCGGGGATTGGCGTTTAGATATTGAAGCATTGCAACAATTTGTATTCTTTTAAGTATTTGTTTATATTGTATAGTTATGGTCTGCACTAATCCTTCTTTGCTAGTCAAAGAAATATTTTCTTGTTTGTTCGATCCTTTTTCAGATGCCCCATCACAAACAAAGCCATGACTGATCGTGGTTATAACAACTTCTATACTCCTGATGAGTATGATTCATATCAACAATATCCTTTTGAAAATTATGGTCAGACTCCATATTATTACCCTCCTGAACCGTATGAGCAATCAACTATGGGGTCAGAAACTTACATAGAGGCTAGATTGGAGGATACCATGATTAATTTCATGGAAATGCAGCAGCTGATGCAACAACAAAACCAACAATTTGTGCAACAGATGCAACATATGCAGCAGGAAAATCAAGAATATCAAGAAAAATACCATGCTAGGTTAAAGAATCTAACGGCGCCATTTTGTTGAAGTATTTTTCTATCAAGCAAAAGTAAGTATTAAAAATCGTCTCCTCAGGGACTAGTGCGATATCATAAACCGTTCAACTTCGATTATCATTTCAAGTTAAAGATTGATTTGGTTGTTTGTTTAAACTAAAAGGAATACTTGCGGAAAATAAAATACGAAAGTAATAAGGCTTGAAACTTGTTAGGATTAGAGTTCGTTGACCAAGCATCACATATATTCTAATGACCACACGTATGAATTCTAGCTTTTAATCGATATTATCACATATCTTTCAACAACATCATTCATGTCTAAACAATATTGTAAGTTCTATTGCATCGTTTAATGTCGATTTCCCAAACTATCAAATGATTCAATAGTCAATCGTATCATTTAATCGACGATTTCTCCATCTATTAAATGATACAAAAGCATGAAGCTTAGATACTTAAAAGTGATTATCAAGACTTAAATCCCATGTCTAGGATTTATGTTTTGATAGATGATTATTCTAGATCAAGATTCAAAAGTATTTTTCAATAGCAATTTAAATCAAACATATGTATAAAGTGCAAGAATCTCATCAATATCAAATCAAATGCTAGAATCATATATTAAAGATCAAAAGATTACATATTTAACTTGATCATGTACCTCTAATCCTAACAATGGAGATTTAGCTACTCATTATCATGGTAACTTTGCAAGATTGAAGTAGAAGATGAAGATTCATGAACAAACTTGTGATTTCTCAACAAAGATGGAAGAATCCACCTTCTATCACTCTCACTCTATATTGTTCTCTGAACTTAGCCCTATTCCTTTCTAAAAATATTACAAGATGCCCTAAAAAATGACTGAAATGGCTATTTATAATGTTTTGTTCTGATACGCTCGCCATGGCGAGCTGTGTATGCGCCATGGCGAGCTGCTGTTACTTCACCAGTGGGTTTTGCCACATCAGCTCTGAAGAGTTTTGACCGCCTTTTCTCGCCTCGCGAGTGCTTCGCCCGCCATGGCGATATTTTTCGCCTTCCACTCGCCATGGCGCATTGAGGGCGAGTTGGGTTGGTGCTCTCTGCCTCTTTTTCGCCACTGTCTCGCCTTGAATCCGCCATGGCGAGTTACTCTTTGAACTTTTCTTTGTTTTTCTTCTTTGCTTGGTGTCTTGGCTTAAAAGTCCTGCACAAATGGGTAGAGTAAGATATAAAAAGCGTAATTGGGCAGTTATACCATTTCTCTCGGCTTTTCCTCAATAACTTGTGAAACAAGTAACAAAAGTGCCTAAAATGCAATGTAAATTTAACTACTTTTTGGCACTTATCAAACTCTCCCCAACTTAGCTCTTTGTTTGTCCTCAAACAAAAGATTTGAAAAAGGAACAAGCTAATTACAAGACACTAATACAAAGATTTTGAAAACTTTTTTCAAGTGTATGATTCAAAAGTGAATGCGCGGGCAAGTCTGAAGTTTCCAACTTTTCCAGAAATCTACTGCAAATATGAGACAAGTCCTAAGCAGAAAGTTTATGTCACATAATTCAAGTCAATAACACATTCATTCATGAACCACACCTAACACACTTCTTTGTAAGTAGATGACAAAGTAAATCAATGAGTAAGGGTTATGAACACACATCCGGCAATCAAGTTAACATTCCAATCAAGTTATGTGTCCATCCAACTATCATTTCAAAAAGCACAAAGCATGGATCAAAAGGTCTTTTAAGGTTGTAACTGGGCTTGGTTCCAAATGAAAGGACATTTGTGGGTTTATAGAATTCAAAAGGCCAAGCATAAGGGAACATTCCTTCTATTTACATTCAAAAGGTAAATTTACAAGATTCCCCTTTTTATTCCACACAAACATCTTGATCTTGACAACTTATATACATATATCATTCCTTTCTCATGATGCACATTCTTTTCTTATTGAAAATCTTGACAACTTATATATAAATTTTTTTTTTTTTTAATATCTTCAAGTATGCCAAGATCTTTCTTTTCTCCCCAACTTGAACAGAATTATAACCCTATTATTGAATGTTCCCTTATTCTAAGGCAAGGGACAAAATCATAAAGGTTTTAGGGTTCAGCAATTTAAACAATATCAGAATCCTATAGTACATGAAATTTTGAACTGATTTTAATCTCAAGTAATTTCATTAAGCATTGTGCTTGTAGATGTTGACAGTTCATAATTGAGGATTCTAATAATTTTGGTTCAAATGGGTTAGCAAATACTCATTCTTCTCACAAGGTAGGTTTCATATGGTCAAGTGTTTCACTCAATTAAAAAAGAATGCCTTAATCCTTTCCATGCTTCATACAAATTAAAACAATTATCAGATTTGACATAAAACGACCGAGTTAAACAATGAATGTCGGTCTCCTGCATATAGTATAAACAATTTGAGGTCTCCTCACCTTTAGGCTAGTTCTAAGTGGTTCTCAAACAATTATGTTATTGCGGAGAACTAAATGACATGAAATTTATGCAAAGTACTTGTTTCAGATTTAAGTAAACATCTAGAAAAACTGGAAACTTGTACCTTGGCTTTGCGCTTTGTCACTAACTACATATCATCATCATACAACTTGAGGCCTTGCTCAACTTTGGCTCTCATTCAAACAATTTGTTTTCAAAACAAGCAAGAGTAATAGAACAAAATAAACTTCCACACTTTCAAAATACTCAAAACGCAAATTAAGGTTTGCAACTTTGTACAACACATTGTTTAAAATACATCACAATACTACATCACAATACGACATCAAAACAATACGAACATAGCATAGTTAGAAATTATAAGTGCCAAAGTAAACATAGTTCAGAAGCATAACTAAATATAACAGAGAAAGAAAGATTTGACTGAAAGCTTAAAAATAAAATCACTGAATAGATGGTGAGCTTTCAAGTCTTTTCTCATCCTCCTCAATCCTCCATGTAATCTGATCCACTGCCACTGTCATTATCACTGCGCGAGGTATTTGCATTGAACACTTTGTTTGGATCGTCTTCATCAAGGTCTTCATTAGATCCATGACCTTGAGCTTCTTCACCTTCAGCCCTCTCATCAATACCACGAGCTCCATCCCCTCCGAAAGCATTTGGCCTGACCCCAGGCCAAGCAACATGAGCTTGAAACGCTTTGGGTGTCATAAACTTACTCATCACCTCAGGTGGATAATCGGCTTGTTGGTGCAGCTGATAAAGGGATTGTTGAATGTGTGTGTTGGCACGATTACCGGCCTCCATCAAATCCCATGTGTGTGTGTGGCATTGGTATTGCCACTGAGCATAAGCCGGGAAATCAAAAGCAGGAGGTGGAAATGGTTGTGGCTCAGGCTGTGGTTCAAGTTGTGGTTCAGGTGGAGGGACTGCAGCTTGAGAAGTAGATGTCTGGCTATCCTTCTTCGTTTTCTTTTCTATGTGACGAGCAATGAAGATGTCATCAATGGGGTTTCTGAGTTTTTCATGCACAACACTTGGTAAAGTCATTCGAGTTGTTTGGATTAAACCCATGATGAGGCCGGGAAAAGAGAGACGAGTTTTGGCCTCACTTATTCCTTGAAGTGCCATTCTCTTCATCTCTTCAGCAATAGTGCGAGCAATGTCAACCTTTTTCTTTTTCAGAATGTAGAAGATCAATGGGGTGACATCTAAGGTGGTGTCGGAGAGGTGACTATTGGGCTGAATGTTATGAAGGATGAGTTTGAGGACAATCTTGGCTGGGAGTGTCATCAGATTATAACGGCATCGGTACTCTCTCCCGGTTTAAGAACTAATATCATAATTAGCACCCTCAAGAAGGATGGTTTGCTTGATTTCCTCATGATTGAAGTTTCCTTTGTTAAGGAGGTCATGAAACTCATCTAGTTCATCCTCATCAGCCAATGGGCAGGGGTTACCAAGGTAGTCATTGATGGCGTCCCTATCAAACCGAATTGTCCGCCCACGGACCCATGTTGAGTGTTCAAAGGGATCAGTGAGATTGTTTTGAATAGCATTGGCGTAGAACTCACGCACAAGCTCAGCATTGATGTTGGTTGGTGGGTGGAGGAGTTTTTCCCATTTTTGATAGAGAAAGAGGTGGGCAACTTCTTGGTAAGGTCCTTGAGGGGATATGTCAAACACTTTCTCAGTCTACATGGTGTTTGGAAGCAACTCCTTGTATCTGTCTTGATGATAGGTAGATTTGAATCGTTGGGGGTCATAGGATCTTGGTTGGTCTTGTTGTGCTGCAGAGGTATTGGTTTTCTTTCGCTTTCCGCTTTGGAAAATTTTTGGTGCCATTCCTGTAAAAACAACCAGAAGATCCATGCACAAGACAGTATAACCATTAACAATAGTATGAAATGAGAAAAGATCAGACAGTGCAATGAAGATGGAAAGAAGAAAAAAAACATAAATTCAAGTTCATTCATTTTTATGCTTTAGGTGCTACTCTACCTTTTCACCTGACGGGATCTCACTTGTAATGAGTCCAACCTGTTACTCCGAATAGAGTACCCTACACAGCATTTGTTCCCCCATTTTGGTAACAGGAACCTTTAATTATGTCCTTCCAGTTTCGGGCACAAGGACTTACTCTCTCTTTGTCTTTTTTTTTATACATATTATTATGTAGTGCCCCATCATTGTTTTATCTAGTCATGCCTATACAATCTTTTCCTAACTCTTCCCCCCAAACTTGAGCTAAATCATTCCCTTAATTGTAGTCCATACTCAGATAACTTAGGGTAGTGACTGTGTATTCTAAAGACCTACCCAATCAATTCTAAGGTCAACAAATATCAGCAGTGTGCATTAATGTGCAGAGGTTATCAAATCAAACATCAAAAACAAGAATTTCCAAAAATTTCACCAATCCTAGACTACATCCACTTATAATCTTAAAACTTCATTGCATGTCAAGAGAATGTTTATCATGTTAACTTAACTGTGATCTGACTCTCTAACAAACATACACAAAACAGACTCAATTTATTATGCTTCTCCCCCAAACTTAAATTACACATTGTCCCCACTGTAACAAGGGAAAGGCAATAACAGACAAGACAGACTCAAAACAAAAACTTAAAAACAGAAAATAAAAGACAGGGTAAGACAGATACCACTTAGGCTCTAGGCCTATTGCTTCTCCTCACTGCCGTAGGTGGGACTTTCTGCTTCTTCTTCTTGGGGCCAACGACGTTGGAAACCCCCTCATCAACCTTCTCTTCCTCCACTGGCGCTGATCTAGTTGGCTTAGGATCGGTACCCACGGGAATGTCAGCAGTTGCCTGTGGCATAGCTTTTCTCTTTGTAGTTCTCTTCTTTCTCAGAATGGTCCCTAAGATTGAAGACTCATTCCCAGCTATGGCATTTTCCGTCGTCGCCAACTGATCTCCCCCTGGAGCACTTCCACTAGCAGCATTGCCTTCTTCAGGCACAGGGTCATCATTCTTCAATTTTGCCTGCTCAACAGGCGGGTCAGTTGTTATCTGCTCATCAGTCTTGTGGCCTTGTCCTTCCGGCCCTTCTTCATTCACATCCTTCTCTTCAGAAAGTTTCTCCTTTTCGTTATGATCCTTCCTCATTTTGCTAAGCTCAGCCATGACTTCTGGCGAGCTAGCAGCATCAGCAGGCACCTTAGCCTCAGCAGCAAACAACTGCAGTCTTGGATTCCTACCTGTATTACCCTTCATCAAAGTTTCTATTGCTCTTGCATCAAAACCTCCAGTTGGCTTTAGCATTTCATCTTTTCCATCCTGAGGTACCAATTGCTTCTTACAAAGCCCAGAGATCAAGCATGGGAAGTATAGCATACCTTCCTTCTTTTGTGAGCAAGTGATGATCTCTTGGGAAATGATTCTTCCTATATTGACATGATGCATGCAAGTGATGCAATGCAGTAGCACCAGCCTAGCCTTGTTAATGGTTTCATTGTGGGTATTTGGCAGGATTTAGTGCTTCAAAAACTAGTACCAAACTCTCATCATCGGCTTTAGGCTCATTCTCTTGACAGACCATTCATTCACTCTGTTCTTATGATTCCAATTTGTCTCTTCCACTGTTAAACTCTTCATCACATTGGTAAGCTCTTCATCAGTCATGGAGGCTAGAGTGGCTTCGAATTGATCTTCCTCATCCTTGATACCAAAGAAACGGTTGATGTTGGCTTCAGAGTATAACACCCTTTTGCCTCTAACAACCACTTCCCTCTTCTTTTGGCTTGGGTTGGTGAGGTTAACATAGAATTCCTTCACCATCTGAGCATTGTAGGACTGAGGTTGTTTTGCCAATTTCTTCCATCCGAGGCCATTAATAATGGTAGAAATTTCCTCGGGGATCATAGGGTTAGCATCATCCATACTGAAGACAAATCCTCGTTCAGTGAAGAACGATTTTGATGAGATGTAGGTGGAGAAACGGGTTTCATCATCGACGTTGACAAACGTGTCATAGTCGGAATCAAAAGAAGAGTTAACGGGTGACATGGCTGTAGCTTTCTTGGTCATGGTGATTGGAGGAAAGTGTTTGGGAAAATTTAGAAGTTGAATGTTTTGGAGAAGAAGGTGAAGTACGATGGAGATTCTCAGAAATTAGGATTAAGTAAAGTAAAAGTGTTTTAGGGTTAAAAGAGGGGTTTTATATAGAGTAATGGGAAGTTGAAAAATCTGAGCAAAATCTAAGAGAGATCCGTTGCAAAAATAACTAGGTTGAGTAATGGTATAGGTAATGATGGCAGTTGAAAAAGTAGTGGGTTGTAGCGGTTACACAACCGTTTACTCAAAAGATAAGGAGTAGTCACGCTGGCGCGTGTTGTCCACTTTCCTGACAGATCAGTGCTTATTGGACACATGTCAAAAGCGTGTGTCTGGCGTAATGACAGCTATTTTCCACGAACTCTTCAACTCCGGAGTTTAGAAAACCCATTGACAAGACACCTGGGGCTTATAGATTCGCACCCAATTTAGTGTCAGTCAACCATAGCCTTGACAACTTTGCACAACAGCCTTTTCTTTAGTTATCTTGCCTTTTCTGAAACAAAAGTTATCTACACAAACAAAACAAAAACTATTTACATTAGTAACCAGGGTTGCCTCCCAGTAGCGCTTGGTTTTGAAAGTCCTCGGCCAGACTTATCTCCACATAATCAAGGCTCATCAAAGGTGGTGGTGACCCTCATCCTTGAGTCATCACCCCAATAATGCTTCACTCTTTGTCCATTGACTTTGAATTCATGTCCAGTTCCTTCATCAAGAAGGTCAACAGCTCCATATGGATAAATTTTTAAAAGTTTAAATGGGCCTGACCATCTTGACTTCAACTTACCAGGGAACAATTTCAATCTTGAATTAAAAAGTAAAACTTGTTGTCCCTCAATTAGGTCTCTTCTTTGAATTTTTTTATCATGCCAAGCTTTGGTTCTAGCTTTGTATAGCTCAGCATTTTCATATGAAAACAACCTATGTTCCTCCAACTCATTTAGTTGCAACAGTCTTGCCCTACCAGTAGCCTCATAATCAAAATTCAATTTCTTTGTGGCCCAAAAGGCTTTACATTGGAGTTCAATTGGTAGGTGGCAAGCTTTGCCAAAGACTAATCTGAATGGGGACATTCCTATAGGTGTTTTAAAAGCAGTCCTGTAGGCCCACAGAGCATCATCCAAGAGCTTAGACTAATTCTTTCTAGATGGGTCTACCATTTTTTCTAAAATTCTTTTTATCTCTCTATTGGATAGCTCTGCTTGCCCACTTGTCTGAGGATGATAAGCAGTGGCAACCTTATGTCTTACCCCATATTTGGCCAACAACTCCTCAAAAACTTTGTTACAAAAATGAGAGCCTTCATCACTAATGATGGCTCTTGGAGTGCCAAATCGGATAAAAATATTTTTCTTTAAAAAGGTGGTTACCACTCTTGCATCATTAGTGGGGGAAGCAATGACTTCCACCCATTTGGAAACATAATCCACAGCAACAAGAATGTATAGATTGCCAAAAGAATTGGGAAATGGCCCCATGAAGTCAATGCCCCAAACATCAAATAATTCAATTTCTAAAATGTTGGTAAGAGGCATCTCCTGTCTACTGGAGACATTACTCATTTTTGGCATCTATCACATTGTTTCACAAAATCATAAGCATCTTTAAAAATCGAAGGCCAGTAATAACCAGATTGTAGTATCTTGGCAGCAGTCCTGGTGCTTCCAAAATGCCCACCATGAGGTGCATAGTGGCAATTAGTCAACACCAGTTTTGCCTCTTGGTCGTCTAAACACTTGCGCAACATTTGGTCAGCACACTTTTTATAAAGAAAAGGTTCATCCCAGAAATACTCCTTAACTTGATGTAAAAATCTTTTTCTTTGTTGAAAGTTAAGTTCTGGGGGAACAATGTGGCTAACCAAATAGTTGACAATGTCAGCATACCAAGGAGTATTGGCTCCTGTTATCACTAACAGTTGCTCATCTGGAAATTCTTCCTTAATCACATACCTGTCTTGACTCTGGACTTCATCTGGGAGTCTTGATAGGTGATCTGCTACTTGGTTCTCCACTCCCTTCTTGTCTCGGATCTCGAGATCAAATTCTTGTAGAAGCAAAACCCATCTGATTAACCTTGGCTTGGCATTCTTCTTTGCAATGAGGTACTTGATGGCTGAATGATCAGTATACACCACTACCTTGGTCCCAACCAAATAAGATCTGAACTTGTCAAATGCAAACACCACTGCCAATAGTTCCTTCTCAGTTGTTGTATAGTTGAGTTGAGCTTCATTGAGAATTCTACATGCATAGTAGATTGCGTGAAAAACCTTGGCGTGCCTCTACCCCAAAACAGCTCCAATAGCATAGTCACTAGCATCACACATAAGTTCAAATGGCTTTGACCAGTCATGAGAAATGATAACTGGTGTCGTGACTAAAGCTGTTTTTAGAATTTCAAAAGCTCTTAAGCAATCTTCAGTAAAGTTGGATGGCACATCATGCTGCAGCAGTTGACATAGGGGCTTTGTAATCTTGGAGAAATCTTTGATAAACCTCCTATAGAAACCAGCATGGCCTAAGAAGCTTCTCACTCCTTTTACATTAGTAGGGGGAGGCAATTTCTCGATAACTTCTACCTTGGCTTGATCCACTTCTAGCCCTTTCTTTGAAATTTTGTGCCCCAAGACAATACCTTCCTTAACCATAAAGTGACATTTTTCCCAATTGAGAACCAAATTGCTTTCCTCACATCTGATCAGCACTAGCTCCAAGTTCTTGAGACATTCTTGGAATGATTCTCCAAAGACTGAAAAATCATCCATAAAAACTTCCATTGCATACTCAATTAAATCAGAGAACAGTGCCATCATGCATCTTTGAAATGTGGCTGGAACATTACATTGCCCAAATGGCATCCTCCTAAAGGCAAAGGTACCATAGGGACAAGTAAATGTGGTCTTTTCTTGATCTTCAGGAGCTATGGCTATTTGGTTGTAACCAGAATAACCATCCAAAAAACAATAGAATTCTTTACCAGCCAATCTATCCAACATCTGATCTATAAAAGGCAAAGGAAAGTGATCTTTCCTTGTGGCCTTGTTCAACTTTCTATAATCCATGCAGATTCTCCATCCGGTCACAGCCCTTGTTGGAATTAATTCATTCTTCTCATTGGCAACCACTATAATGCCTCCTTTCTTGGGTACACATTGGACAGGACTCACCCATATGCTATCAGAAATGGGATAAATAATACCAGCATCTAACCATTTGATAATTTCTTTCTTTACCACTTCCTTCATTATGGGATTAAGCCTTCTCTGACATTCCACACTGTTCTTAACATTGTCTTCCAAAAGAATTCTGTGCATACAAACAGTGGGACTTATCCCTTTGATATCAGCCATTTGCCAAGCTATGGCCTTCTTGTGCTTTGAGAGCAGGGATAATAGACTTGACTCTTGTTGATCTGTCAATTCAGCAGCAACAATGACAGGCAACTGATGACTTGACTCCAGGAATGCATACTTCAAGTGAGCTGGCAATTGTTTCAACTCCAAAGTAGGTGGTTTCAAAACTGATGGAATGTTCACTTTCTTCATATCTGGTGGCATCTCTAGAACTTCATATCTGTCAACCCATTGTAGATTCTTAGGCTGAGTCGAATCTTTACCAACAGCTTCATCATATACCAATTCCTTGTCTTCACATAGAACTAACTCTTTCACCAAAGGGCCTTGACTCTTGTTAAATTGCTTCTGAACCAGAGAATCGCAGCATTGTAATAATGAAACATCTTCCACATCTTCTGTAGGGTACCTCATGGCCTTCAGCACATTGAAAATGACTTCTTGAGCATTGACTCTCATGGTGAGTTCTCCTTTCTCCACATCTATCAGGGTTCTTCCTGTGGCAAGAAATGGTCTTCCCAAAAGTATTGGGGTATCATCATCTGCAGTGAAGTCCATAATTATGAAATCAGCAGGGAAGACAAACTTGTCAACTTTGACCAACACATCTTCAATCTTCCCTTGAGGGTAGCATAGACTTCTATCTGCTAGCTGGAAAGTGACTGTTGTAGGCCTTGCAGCACCAATGCCAAGCTTCTTGAAAATAGATAATGGCATAAGATTGATACTAGCACCTAGATCACAAAGTGCTCTCCCAACATAAACATCTCATATGGTACAAGGAATAATAAAGGACCCTGGATCTTTCAGTTTAGGTGGGATCCTTCCTTGAACCATCTGGCTACACTCTTGAGTGAGTGCAACAGTGTAACAACCCGTTTTTCAAAAGCCAGAAAAGGCATTATATATTTTTTTTTTATACACATCAGAGTTACGCATAAAAGATTTTAAATGAGCCGGCATTCAAATATACAAAGAACTCATTACCATAGGTGCTTCGACAAGCAAAGTGTATTCAGGAATAATTACAATCCAAGTCAAAGTATTCAAATACTTACAACAAAACAAGTTGGAATTATATACCTAACCCAAAAAGCAAGGTGCACAACCCACACCGGCGCATAGTCTAACTAAGCTAAGGCTCCAACATCTCACTGGGGCCCGGAACAGCCACCGTCGTCACCACGACCTAGCCCAACATCTGGGTGGGATGAGCCCGCAAATGAAAGAAAGGGTCACCACAAAAATACAAGTATGCATATATATATAACATTTTCACATCAACGTACATGATATAATTAAATGCACACATAGCCTACAAATGCAGACTCTACATGATCGTGACACCAATCACTGGCTGCCACATGCATGAATTCCGGAATTTAACGGTGGGATAACACCGGGTACGATCACCTAGATCAAGTACCGACTCAATTTGGTGGAATACCCCGAGTACAATCACCTAGATCAAATACTGACTCAATTAACGGCGGGTACAATCACCTAGATCAAATACCGGCTCAATTAAAGGCGGGATATCACCTGGTACAATCACCTAGATCAAATACCAACTATGAGTGCATGAGCATACGATACTTCTTATCTATGCTAATGCACAAATTACATATCAT
This sequence comes from Trifolium repens, assembly GCA_030408175.1. Lineage (NCBI taxonomy): Eukaryota > Viridiplantae > Streptophyta > Magnoliopsida > Fabales > Fabaceae > Trifolium > Trifolium repens. The sequence continues at coordinate 60,486,009 of CP125846.1, forward strand.
CCAGCATATGTAATCCCATCTCATATTCATACATATATTTTCACAATCATATGTAATAACGCATGTATTTTAAACAATTTCTCATCACGAGAATACATAATATATACATGCCAAGCACTCAAAGTACACCACAACAAGCATACACACAATGCTACCAACGGAAAATAATACAAAAGAAAGGTGCCCTTACCTCGGCAAGCTTCCGTTAACCTTTCTCGCGAAATTCTACAATTCACGCTTCCTAAAATATAAGCAGCGTAATATCAATAAAATACTCTCACGGTATTCTATTGAAACGAAACCAAAACCCAAAAATCTATAGGGGTATAAGGTACTTTCTAACACTCTCAGATAGTGATTACGAGTCCTCCCCATAACGATTAAAAATTCACGAGGTTAAATGCACTATTTCTCGCTACGCGAATATAATTTCGTTTCAAAACAAACTATGAAACACTTTTATTTCCAATCCCAAAGTACTCAATTTCACACACTAAAACCATTTGAAATCAACACAATAACTTTCAACCTTTTTCACAAAAATGAAAGTTTACTTGTGCTACAAGTTACAAGTTTTTTTCTTTCAAATAAAATGGCCATAACTCGTTCATTCCTTATCCGATCGAGACGAGCCATACACCGAAATCTTCGTCTCGAAAAGACGGACCAAATAGTTAATTTTCCAGGTCACAAAAACAATTTTAAAAGGACCTAAATACCCTTTTCAATTTCGGCCAGTATTGAGATCACACCTAAAACATTGTTTTCAAAAATCAAACATAGTTTAAAATACTTAAACCATTATTAATTTCTCAAAAGTGATCAAGCTCTTACACCAAAACCATTTCAAATCAAAGCATAACACTTTTCAAAACTTTACCAATTAACTTGTTTAATTAAAACACAAGTTACTAATTTCCATTTCCAAACAAAACCTCATTAGACATTCCTTTTAAACCATGATTCATTGCCTCCCAATAGGACTTAAAATTTTTGAAAAGAACATGGACACAAACACTAAGTGCCACGGCCAAAACAAAGAAAACATACTATCACTCAAAAAATTTCATTTTTAAAAGCATAGCATCATCCTATAATATCCCAAAATGATTTATCATTTCAATCAAAGCATTTTGGAAACCAAATCAAAATTTCTAAGAATGTTCCTCAACTTCTCAAGAACACAAAAAAATATAATTTTCTTATTTCTCAAAACAAAATCATTATTCCAATATCCATTTTACTTAAAAGCTCAAAAACAAAATCATTAACACAAACACCAAGCAAAAATCCATGTTCTTGATCAATTAAGATTTTTTTCTCAAAAACCCTAGCTACTAACTCCCATGGATCTTGTAGCACTCACACATGAAATCTATCTCTAATTAGCATGGATAGTTACTAACTCTCATGGATCTAATGATATTAACCAAGGAAAAATTTAAAACTTCCTCCCAACAATCAACAAGGCCTCACGGCCAAAGAGAGAAAATGAGAAAGGAGAGTTTTTCTTACCATATAACTTAGCTCATAAGCACCTCCAAGTCACAAGGATTAATATTGATTCCAAGCTTTTCCCATAATACCTTCTAGATCTCCCACAAAATGGATTTTAAGCTTACTAATCTTAAGAAGAAATGTCTTTGTGATGATCAAGGGAAAGAGGGAGTTCACGTGAGATGAAAGAAAAGGAATGGAAAGTCTCATGACTTTGGCTTATAGATCTTCTCATTTAATCCTAGCCATTGGATTGCATAGTATAAAGTTGCAAGATTAACTCCTAACCATTGGATCAATCCAAGTTTATCCTCACAAGATATTTTCTAAGCTTCCTCACATCTCAGCTCTCGCGTTCGCTCGTAAACGAGTCGCACCTCGCTAACGGACGGAAATCACAAAAATATAAAATCTATCAAATAAACGTCCGTCGTAAACCGTTTCCAAATATTATCGCTAAATCTTTTTCCCCGACTGTAATTTTCTTCCTCACTCTTGAAAATTATTCTGACAATATATCCTAACTCACGCCGATATATAAAACTTCCATCTAAATTTCTACGGAATTCAGACATCGTAAAAATTTCCAACAGCGGGTAAAATTCCTACTCGTTTTTCCAAAAACCAGAATAAACCAAAACTCGTGATTCTGACTACACATAAACCTTCTTATACTCAAAAGAAGACTACGACCCAAAAGTCTGTGCCTTTCCAGCGCACGAGCACAAAACAGGCTCCATTTCAGCAAAAATTCTATTAACGCGACAATACTCACGAAACCGCTTCACCAAAAACCCTAAAACTTAGCCGACACTAAAGTTCCTTAGAAAAACCTGTACAGTGGAAATCTTGGGTCTTAAATTACTACCCTCCAAAAAGAAGTTTCGTCCTCGAAACTAAAGGTAAGAGTAACAACTCAACTAGTTATTACCATCACCAACACAACAAAATCCCTCAGGATTAGGAGTAGCCACACAGATGCTAACACCGGGTGAAGTCACACAGATACTTTCACCAACGCACGGCACAACCGTAACCCCACCGCAACCCTCAACGAGGTCGCCACTCAAAATTTAGTCTCACAACAAGGTTCACAACCTCTAATTCTCAAAGATCCTCGTGCCCACACACAAAATTTTCTAAAGTCACATCTTTCGCCTCCACGACATAGCCTATTCCACTAGGTTCACGCGAAGCAGTGACTGGCTACCCTCCAAAAAGAAACACCGAAACTTTCTGCGCACCAGCAAAGCCAGCAAAAACTAGTCAATTCCAGTCAACACGACTCTGTCT